>JBAMBS010001115.1:0-66635 GCA_037044455.1 Zygothrica quintamaculata | reverse complement strand
TATAAAACATATAGCTAGTGTGTATAACTATATTATATATATGTATATGTAATATATATATAAAACACTAACAGATCAGTTTAATATATAGACGATATATAGTGGATATTGAAGTGTATTGAAAGGAATCCCATAAAACGCCTGTAGCTGTGCCTTGAGCTTTGTTCTAAGATTTGCTTGCAATTTGCTTAGAGTTCAGTCAAAAGGCATTGAAAACTGTACTTAAAACACTTAAAACACTTAGCTAGCTATAGCTACTATTAATTATAGTTTCATTTTAGTAAGTTAGCTTTAAATAACTGTTTTCCTATGTAGCTTACCCATAACAAAAAGGAAATTCCTTGACAACTTCTAGCTAAATGCAGCCTTAAAACACTTTAAATGCCTTTTACACACATTTTGTTGTTAAGTAAACAGTTATTTTAATTGAATTCCATTTAATTTATAATTAAATTTACTTAATTTGCTTTGATTTATATAATTTGTAACATGTTTATATAAACATTTAAAAGCGCAAAACGTTTAACTTGTCACAAACACGCGCCATTTTCACATTTGTTTTCCTTTTGTTATAAAGATATACATTGTATATATATAGATATATATATATTTTGTTTACATGTTGACAATTTAGAATTTAGAATTTATAGATATAGATATAGTTATAACTAAATTTCTATATATATAAATAGATTCCGTGTCTGACTTCCGCATCAGGCCAAAAGTGCTGGCAATTAAAATGTTGCTCAAAACTATTGCAATTGCATATTCAACGCACACACACACACACACACACATATATACACACACTCTTATACTGTCAGTCAGTCAGTCAGTCATGCAGTCAGTTAGCTGCTTATTGAGTCAATCATTCATTTATACAATCAGTCAGTTAGTCAGTCATTCAGTCATTCAGTGAGTATGTCACTCATTCGACATATAAAAAGGCTTTTGGACAATTGCCAGAAAAAGCGAATGGCGCACATCTGTTTATTTGATATTGTTGTTCAGCTTTATATAGAATATACACTGCTTCTTCTTTTGCTTTTACACTCAATATAAAACAAAAGAAGAAGCAGAAGGAGCAACATTTTCCATATCTATATATATATATATATATATATATATAGTGATATATATTAAAAGTTCTTTTAATTTTGTGACCTATTCAACATTCATAGTATATTCATATGAATAACCACAATTATTCATAACATTTTTGGTTGTACTCTTAACGCTTATTGTCTCTATATACTCTATATATGTAACAATTGTTGTTTCGCTATGATTTGTTAGTTTTTTCCATAGGCTTATCAACAGCTTATCAACGCGGCCAAAAAAAGAAAAAAAAATATTTTTATTTTTTTTATATTTTTAGCTGCAAATCAACAGCCAAAAAAAAAAAGTCACTTAAATTGCGCATTTAAAATCTGGTTACTAGGCTATATACCACATATATATAATACAGTATATATATTATATATATATATACTATATACTATATATGTATATAAAAGCTTTAGTTCTGATTAAGTGGAAAAAAATAATATTTTATTATTATTTTTTGGGTTGGATTCTCTTTTATTTCATTAAGTTAAATTAAGTTTTTATTGTGTTGCACACAGAAACTACAAATTTCACAATGCATGCAACATATTTGCATAAGCAGCAACGTATAAGGTATGCACGACTAACAAATGCCCTGCCAAAAGTTTGTTCTGTATTGAATTCTTGTTTTTTTTGAAGAAAGTTATAATTGCTTATAACAAAACATATATACCCCCATATTGCTTACATTATAGGGTATATTTTGCACTTGTACAGGTTTTTATTTAAATAGACAAAAGTAACTTTTGATATGTGGCAACTTTGAGCATTTCTGGTATTTCAACAATCTGAGCTAAGGGAAGGATAATAATAAAACAAAGCAAATTAATTTCTACACTCAATGATAAAAAAACAAACACAACACAGAATATATATATAAAGATATATATATATATATATATATATAGATACATATTTGCAATTAGTATGGAATTTCTGTGTATATGTGTGGGCGGTTGTATTATAGTATGTGTGAGTGTGTAACGCATTGCGCACAAAGAGTTGCCTGCAGCAAATTGCGAGAATTCAATTACCACACACGAATTCTCAATGGCAGCAACAGCAGCTCATAACAAGGACAACAGCAGCAGCAGCAGCAGTAGTTGCAGTAACTAACAGCAACACCGTTAGCAAGGACAATAAGGATCACAAGGATAACGTTGTATAACAAACATTAATATGCTTTACCCCTTAACTATCTCTATATCTCTCCCTTTCTCTCCCACCCCTACCATCATTCAGTCTTACATTAAGCTGCGCTCTTTGTCTCATTCTCTATCATTGATTTGCTGCTAGCATACATACATTGATTCACTCATTCAATCAACTCATGCATTCAATCAAGTCAGGCATTCAATCAATTATTCATTCTATCATTCATTAATGCAGTTTAAGCTACCTTTTGGCGTTACCACTCTTTCAATTAGAAATATGATGAGTGCGCCAATAAATGCTGCTGTTGCTGTGTGTAACAGATCTGTTATATATCTGTTATATATATTATATATAATATACTTATGTATACTCTATATACCTATATACTTTATATATATATATAGTTATAGTTTTCTATATCTATTTATTAATTGAACTTTGCTTTTACTTACATCTTGTGAGATTTGTCCCATGTCCGGGTAGTAGTCAACAGCAGAGTACATTGATGTGTGTGTGTGTGTTTATATATATATATATATATATATCTGTATAGTTACGTATGTATATAGTAACTGTAGTCAAGCTAGCAGTTCCACTTCCAGTTGCAGTTGCAGTTTTGGTCTCCTGCTGCGTTGTGTCTTATCGTTTGATGAAGCCAAGAGAAAAAAGAAGTTAAAAGGAAACTTGGTAACTTGCTTTCGACCTGGCCAACAACTGTTTCAAGTTGACTCGTTGTCATACGCAATCTAGATATGGCCTGATGTAGTGCGCTCTCTATGTAACTCTCTCGCTCTCTCTCTCTTTATCTCTCGCTCTGCTGCTGCTGCTGCTGCTGCTGCTGCTGCTGCTGCTGCTGCTGCTGCTGCTGTTTGTGTTTTAAGTAAGTTTTCACTTATTTCTTTCTTTTATTTTTCTTCTTTCTCGTTGGTTTTTTAAATGTTGCCAGTTGTTTGCTGTTGTTGCTGCTGCTGCTGCTGTTGTTGTTGCTGCTGTTGTTGTTGCTGTTGTTGCTGATGTTGTGGCAATTAAAGCGACTTGCGTTTTGTGCAACAGGCAGTTCAATTCAATTCAAAGAAAAGCAGACTTTAGTGTTGCCTCGGTGGGTGTGTAAGCCGCTTTCGTTGCCAAAATGAAGCAACAACAAATAATGCAACAAAGAAAGATCGTAAGTAACAGCAGCACAAGCACAAGAAAAAGAAGAAGAAGATGAAGATGAAGTGCAGCAGAGAGTATAAAATTCGAGAGAAATTTTATATATACTATATATAAAACCCGTTAAGAGCAACTTTGAACTTGCACTTGCACTTGCACTTGGCTTACAATGTTGCAAGAGTTGGTCAAGAGTTGCAGCCACAATATATAGGATTTATTGTTGTTGTTGCTGTTTGTAGCAATTGTTGTACATATAGAGAATCTGTTGATTTATATGGATTATGATTCAGACACTTATATGTATAATTGTTTGACCTCAATTTCTTTGTCAGTTGTGTTGCAGCAGCAACTGTTGTCCTTGTTGTTGTGCTTTTGGCCTGATAGAAACGAGTTAAATAACAATTTTTAGTGGCTTTCATTTGGTATTTAATAACTTCTTTTTATGTCCTCACTGGCCTCTAAGCCAAAATCCAAAATATATATATATATATATAGACACGATTTGTCCGACTTCTGTATAATTTGTGCTAAGAATTTTTGAAGAGAAAAAAAAAGAAGAAAATTTTAATTAGTTTTTTATCGATTTTTTTTTATCGATTAAAAGCGGCTCAATTAGTTGCCAGATTTGATTTGGATTAAATAAATATTTATATTTATTATTTATATAGTTTATTATGCAACAAATTAGCTTCATAACACCGACTTATAATACCCTTCAAGTGAACCAATAAAATTTACTTCAATTAGCAAATTTTCGAAAAAAATTTTTAAACTTCCTTTTTTTGAGACAAATTTGCTTAGCCTACAAAGAGCTGTGCCCTGCCCCTCTTCTAGCAACTTTATCTATCTTAATATTGGCAATATATATAAGCCACAAACAAGTCTATATACCCATATATCCATATATATATATATATATATATATATCTGTATAAACAACAAACGACAAATCAGTTCAATAAACAAAACAAAAAAAAACATAAAAAGAGTCAACAAAATTTTGCACATGAATAACAAACACAGCCAAAAAGTAGAAATAGAAAAAAGGCAGAGAGAAATAAATAGAGAAAAAATAGTCAAGAAAAAAAAACAGTTAATAAAAAGTATAAACAAAACGTTTTTGTCACTTTTTTAGTCTATCAACTTTTGGCAGCCAAATAAAAAAATGTTGGCCAAAAAAAGAACTTAACAAAATAGCGTCGAGGGAGATAAGGCAACATGGCCAAAATAGTCAACATAGACTACTTGTTTGGCAACTGAGAAACTTGGCTAAAACTATACCAAATAGCTAAATGCAAACGTTAAAACTAGAGTTGCATCAGCTAAAGAAGTACCTAACCAAGCAAAGCTCTCTATTTCTCTTGCTCTCACTGTAAGTTTGCTTTTAATTTTTGCTTTGTTTTGCATTTACTATACAATATATATACTATATACTATATATATATTTGTACTATAATATGATTACATGCTTAACTCTTTGTCTGTTGATTTTTATATACTATATTTACGTATAAAGCCGTCATTGTTTGCATTTTGCATTGTGATTCATAAGGTGTTAAACAAAAGAAGTTTTTTGTTGTGAGCAGAAAAAAAAGAAGAAGCAAAACATTTACATATAAAAACAACAAAACAACAACAACAATAATAATAACAACAATATGTTAGCTTTAATTAATCAAATCATTTTCAATTTCCCCTAAACCTTTACGGTTCAACGCTATTGTGTCGAGGCTTATCGGGATTTGTTTTACTGTACCAAAAAACCCTAAATCCAATCCCTTTGCTCCTCTCTCTTTGCAGGGAGTGCACATTTAATTTACCGCAAATTCTAATTACATACACACACACACACGCACACACTCACGCAGCGGTAGGCGCAGTCTGTCTGGCGTATACGTGATTTAAATACAACGCTCATACGCCATGTATAACAGTTGTTGCTGTTGTTGTTTGCTTGTTATTGTTGGCTTTTAAGCGAGTTTTAGCAACGCTTCAATGTCAGACATAGTATACACTTAAACACAACATATACATATGTATGTGTATGTGTATGTGTGTGTGTGTGTTGTACGCTATTTTGGGTGGGTGTTGCGGCTGGCAGCTTTGACTATTGTTCGGCTTGTTATTTGATTTGCTTCTGCGCTTAATTCATTGTACAACACATCTATCCCTATACTATATATTATATATATATATATATGTATATACAGATATGGAGCGTCATAAAAGAGCTTACAAAATTTACATAGTTAAAGGAAAGTTTTTATGTCTGTTATAAGTCTCAATGTTTATGCGCTGAATTCATGAATTTTGTCAGACATTTTGACTATCAACAGTTAAACGCAGCTGGCAGCTATCAGCTGTTGACTGCGGCTTCTTGTTGATTGTTGATTGTTGACTGCTGGTATTATAATTCATTATTGTTGTTGTTGTTGATGCTGCTGCTGCTGCTGCTGCTGCTAATTAATAGGGTAAACCAATAAACAACAACAAATTTTTCTCTCTCTCTTTTTAAATATTGTTTTCATGTGGTTTTTTGGGCGCGCATCTGTCAACAGTCGCATCTGTCAGAGACGCAGCTGTGGCTCGAAACTGTCAACTGGGCGGGGCAAGGCTGCGGCTCGCCTACATATCTACATAACTATTACTTATATACGCACACACACACACATATGTATGTATATATTTTTGTAGCTTCATTAGCTGATCTGAGACACTGGCACTGAGCGAATCGCTGAAGCGTTTAGCATGCGCAATGTGCGGCTATAAAAAGTCCATAAATTTATTAATTTTACAATAACAAAGTAACAAAGCAATAACAACAACAACAATTACAACAACATTAATAACAACAACATAGAAAAACTAAAATAGAAAACACTTTTTGAAGAGCTTCGTTCGTTATTTTGTCATTTGAGTGCGCGCCAAGTGGCTTAAGTTACAATCAGAATTTCATTGCTGTTATTTTTGTTGTTGTTGTTGTTATTAGCTGTTGTTATTATTAACATTGTTGCCTTTGTTGTTATTATTGTTGTTGTTGTTGTTGTAAGTGTTGCTTGTTGTTATTGTGCCGCCTACAGTGTCACGTTCGCTATTCATGGCTTCGACTTTAGCTTTTGCCTGGTTTGTGCTATAAATATTTTGTTGACAACAGCCGCTGCCGCTGCCGCCGTCACTGTCACTGCTGCTGCCTCTGCTGCTGTCACTACCATTGCCTCTGCTGCTGCGCTGCTTTACAGCTGCGATCGAACCGCATTATTGCTAAGCTTATAAATGGCTAGATAAGATAAATTACAAGCCAACAATATATTGAAAGAGCTATAAAGCTGCAAAGGGACACACAGCAATTCGCTGCCAAAAGTGGCGCCCCAGGGATGACTTAAAGATTTCACAAAGCTGCCAAACTATATAAAATAATTTATAGCAAACTGTATAATATGTGCTTCTATATATATATAGCATTAGATATATATAATAGTTGACAGATGTTCTCAATATGAAAAGCAGCTCGAATTCAACAGCAAAAATTAATTTGAAATTCTTATAGAACAGAAAATGTTTCCATATTCATGACGTCTGCTGTAAGGCATATGAACTTTGAACAGATCTGGCAACGCTGCACAGTTTTGTAATATATTTAAAGCACAAAGCAAAGCAACAATTGCATAATAAAACTCTATGAAATTCTACACAAAGACACGCTGAATCATGCCTGTAATTAAAGGGTATGAAATGAATCAGATATAAAGATATATATATATATATATATATACAAGGATTATTATAAATATCATGCATATATATATATATACTTAATGGGAAAATATTGCTAATGACTAATAAAGTACAGCTGATAGGATTAAAATGTCATTTACTGGATTTACTGGATGAATCAGTATGACTAACTGCAGTAGCAACTGCAGCTTAAGCCAAGAGACTGCAACTTGCATGAAAAGTATGCTTTAATGTGTTTACTGTACCCAGATGGCAACGCTTGATATGCTCTAAACGCTGTACAGTGAAGCTTGACAGCTATAAGTAAAACTAGAACTATTTTTGAGTGTATTCAGCGTAGGCGTCTGCCTTTGATTTCAGTTAACAAAAAATAAAAAAATAATAAAATTCATTTTCGACCATGTAAAATTCTGAGAAAACAGCACCAAAAACCAAAGCCTACAAAAAAAAATCCAAACTATATCCTTGCTGTTAAATAAGGACGCAGTTGAGAGAAGAAAATGTGCAACAGAGAATGCTGCGCGCTGAAGACAGCGTTGCAAGTGCGCAGAGCAAAGCGTCTGGCAGAGAAGCTGCTGAGGGAGGAGGAAGGCAAAAAGAAGGATATAATACCAACACCACAAAGTCTATTATTTCCATATAAAAAAATTAAAGAAGCAGCCGATTTTCTAATGCTTAAAACACGCATTAAACCCAAATATGGCATTATAACTGGCACAAATCTACAATCAATGGCAAATTTGGTAGAGAATCCAATTATCTTTGAGTATGAGGATATACCACATTTTGCACATTGCAACACAGGTTGCAAGGTTTATGTGGGCACAATAAAGGGTGCCACAGTAATGCTAATGCAAGGACGCACATTACCCTATGATGGCAATTCATTGGCCAAATGTTCTATGCCGGTGTGTGTAATGAAATTATGTGGTGTACAAATTTTAATTGTTGCATGTTCCGCTGGTGCTGTTAATATTAAATATAATGTTGGTGATGTTATGATACTTAAGGATCATATCAATTTGATTGGCATGATGGGTATATCCGCATTACATGGACCACATGATGAACGCTTTGGTGGTCGTCATATAAGCATGATTAATGCCTATGATCATATTTTCATAGAAAAGGCGTTGCTCTTTGGTGAGCATATTGGCTATGAGAATCGCACACATAAGGGTGTCTATTGTTGTGTGGGTGGACCTTTGTCGGAGACTTCTGCCGAGCAGCGTTTATTTCGTTTATTAGGAGTTGATGCTGTGGGCATGTCACTAACACACGAGGTATAAACTAAATTTAACTGATATGTAATATATATATATATAGATATCAACTTAAACTTAGGTCATTATGGCACGTCAATGCGGTATGAAAGTGTTTGCATTTGCTTTAATAACGGACACAGCAATGGATTATGCGTCAAGTAAGCATGTATATGACATGGAGGATGGGCAAGAGGTGTGCAGTGAGCTGACGTCACGTTTAATCTATTGGATACAGAATAAACTAATTGATGATTTACATCCCACGGATTCAGTAACTGAACTAAGAAAAGAATTAGAATTAATGCCGAATTCCGAACCGACATCTCAAGAGGAAGAAGACTCAGAAACTCTAAGCTTTGGCGACAATTGATTAAATTTTGAAAATTGTTATAAATTCAACCAATATATACATTTATATATATTTATATAGTTATATTGGATATATCATATGATTGCAATTGTTTGCAAGTTGTTTTTTTTTAGTATGGGCACACGCTGCGTATACGTAACCCGCTTTCACATTGAGTATACGCAGCGTTTAGCGTGCAACAGCTAACAATATGAGGTCGTTATTACTCTGTGTGTATATATGTGTATTTGTTTAACCTATTGATATGGTGACAACTGACAGCAAATATATACACAAATCTATATATAATATATATAATGTGATATATAAGCTATAGTTATATATATATATATTTGTATAGTAATAGGTAAAACACGCGCTGTTTAGTTTTATAACTGCGATAGCTGAATGCCGCTTTGAGGTTTGTCTGGATTGCATTAAGCGAAATGATTTAAGCGTTTACCTTGTGCCAAGTTCATTGACTTGTTGGCAACGCATACACATACACACACACACACACTTATACACACACAAAGTGAGGCAAGAACACACCCATTGGAATGCATACACAAAATGGCAAAATATAAATGAATAATTTTTTGTTCTTTACGTAAAATATTCAAATAAAATATGTGCCTAATTGCACATGCAAAAACACACAGAAGCTCAAACACACACACACACACACACACACACATGCATATATAGTTGCAATTATAAGCTTTTTGTGTATGTATATCTGTGTGTGTGTGTGTGTGTGTTCTATTTCGCTTTGGTTTTATTTTGTGTGTAGTTCAGTGCACTGACTGGCATTGCATTTGAAATTAATTTCGAAAATGAAGCAAATAAAGAATGAACGAGAGAGAGAGAGAGAGAGCGAGAGAGAGATGAAAACGCAACGAGAAATATTTAGAGGAAAATAAAAAAAAAATAGAAAATTTTTAAGGGAAAATTAAAGCAGAAGCAAAAGGCAGAGAAGCAAAAGGCATTTCAAGCATTTTGTGCGTGCTGATGATATCAGCGTGCCAACAATTGAAATGCCGTTGATGCAGCAGCAGCAGCAGCAGCAGCAGCTGATTGTCAGAAGGATGTGCATACCAGCAGATGTATCCTATTTGGCATATAGTATATACTTATATTTATCTAAATATATATATATATATATATATATATATAGAAAATGTCTATGCTAGGCACATGCACCAAATAGTTTTGGCATTTCATTTCAATTGCTCAACGTGCACATCTGTCGATACATTTGCAAATTGATTTATCAACAGTTGAGGGGGTTGAGTGTAGGGCGTGGCATATCTAGTGCATTCATTGCATACAAAACAACAAACACAAACACACACACACACACATATATAAAAACGTACACACAAACAGTGAGCAATTGAAATTAAAATAGAATTTCGTGATTTAAATGCAAGCCAAATGTTCCGATAGCTAATCAAACTGACAACAAAACAGCGAAAAATGCTAATTGCATTTGCATAAATCGTTTCAAATACAACTATGATGCAATGACACAAGCCTCAAATAAAAGTTTTAAACTTTTATTTAAACAAACAACAAAGAAAAATGTCAACAAAAACTAAAATAAAAAAACAAAATTTCAATTACAACTGGCAACAGTCAAAAGTTAAAGCATATATCATCTATAGTATATATAACTGTATATATAGAAAATATAATTTTACAATACCGTTATAAAGCTGCTACTTTAAGCTGTTTGTTACAAAATTCTATGTAAATTGAATTCAATTCAAAATTATTATGCCAAAACTGTTTCAACTGGGCTCAACTCAGCGTCTATCTAACTGTCTGACTGTCAGCAGCAGAGTAAAAAGAGTGTGTATGAGTGTGTGTGTGTGTGTGTGGTCTCTTGTTACTTGCAACAAGTTGACACATTTTACTTGTGGCACACAGTCAAAGCAAAAGCATTTGGGTAAAGGGCATGCGGGGTATGGCATTGCTTTGCTTATTTGCCCCGCTGACAGTGTGTCTAAGGCAACAATTCATATTACTTTTCACTTTATCTGACTGATTCAGAGAGAGAGAGAGAGAGAGATTGAGCATATAGTTAGTATATGTAATTGGAGTATTGTTTGTTTTTTTTTTTTTGTACTGCGCTCAGCAGGTTGGAAAATTATTTTAAGTCAAATTTAAAATCAATTTTTATTTTTCTTCTTTTTGTGCTTAAATTTAACAAACAAAATTGTTGTTGCTGTTGGCATAAACAACGAGTCACAGAGACCAAAAATAGCACCAAACACTATATATTCAACTATCTCTATCTCTTTCTCTATTGCTGTATCTTTTTTAAATGCAAAAAGAAAAGTCACAGGAAAAATGTTAAAATACGTCGCAAATTATTTTCATTTTTTTTTTTTGATTTGAAATATGCAAATTTTGACTTGACTTTTAGTTTCAATTGATTTGAGCTGCCACTTTGCCACACTGCCAGCTGCTACTTGCTATTTGCCGCATGCCACTTGCCTGCTGCCTGCTGTTTGCTGTTTACTGTTTGCCTGCCTTTTGCCTGTTGCAATTTGGCCAACTAATTGAATTGCCGTTTAACTAATAACGTCTCAATTAGCTGTGTAATCGAGCAGTCAACACTTTTGACCGAACACTTAAAACTAATCAATTATAATTAAGCCTAATTAAATTAACTACAAGCCAAATTGCAAACATGCTCAAAGACATTTATAGTTAGTGAATACTCTAAAGGGGCTTTGGGCAAATATATATTTATATAGCAACTGTATAGTTAGGTCAAATTATAGCTAATTCGCTCTAACATTCACATTATGTTCAGTTGGCAGCAAATGAAAACTATTTTGTTATCAAAAGGCAACTGTTTGACGTCACTTGTCTAGCTATGATAAGCTGATAAACTGATAAGCTGATCAACTGATAAGCTGTTAAACTGTTTAACTGATTAACTGATATAGCCTAAAGCAATGTTGTAAAGCAACAAAAAACTAAAAAATAAAAAACAGCAAAAACAAAAACTATTCTCAACAATGTTTTATCAGCTCAATTTTAAAAGTAAAATGAAAATGAAAGTTTTATTAAAACTCACACACACACATACACACACATATATATACATATACATATATATAGATATAGTCTTAAATATAACTTAAATAAACAATTCTTAGTTAAAGCCGCAAATTACGACAAATTGTTACAACATTTTGCAGCAAATTTGAAACGCTGTTACCAGGCAAAGGCATAAAAGAGTCTTAAGATCGACAAAAAAGCACATCAATTGATAAGATTAGCCTTATATATATACTGAAATATACATATACATAGTATATATATATATACAGTTGCTTTTGGTATCATTAATTTTCAACTTTTATGGCCATAAAATGTTGATTTATCCAAGCATTTTGAGAGCTTCTTTTTGTATATCTGTACGCTGACCAAGTTAGTAAGAGTTGGTTATAAACACAGTAAATTAATTATAAAATAAATGGGCAAAAAAAAACCTCTAAAAGAAAGAAGCCAGCAAAATCAGTGTCGAAACCAAAGAGAAATTATATACAAAAATATAATGAAAATTTGTAATATTCAACCTGAAAATGGAGTAATTAAAAGCAAACTTTTTGCTCAAAAAAACAAAAAGTGTAAAATGAAAAACGAAAATATAAAAATAAAAATACAAATTTTTTAGCTGAGAGAAGTGAAACACAAAACGTACAAAACGCACATGAAACAAGAATAATGTGCAAAATAACGCTAGAACACAAAATAACATAACATTTTAATACCCTGTAAATTGTTTAAAGTGTATCAAAGTTATTGCCTTTGGCAGCCTTTGTGCGGTAATTTAATTGGGAGAGAGAGCTTTATATAGATATCTGTTTCAGGGGTACAAATTTCGAATCCCAGATATGTTTTATTTAAGCTTTAATTGTGCATATTTAGATATACCCAAAGTAGTATATATAGATCGCTATATAACTCAATTCAGGTACAATTCATTTATGAATTTCTTTACTTTAAAAACTTGATAGAAAAGGGTTACTGAGGCAGCTCATTGAGGAGTACCAGGTGCGACTTCCAGATAGATTTTGCTTAAGCTTCAGTTGTATTTTAAAATAACCTAAGATAAGTCTGTAAGGGTTTCTATATAGAATTCAATTCAAGTTAAATCTTTTTATTCATCTTTCGCCTTCAAAAAGTGTTTCAAAATTGGGGCAAGTAAGGCAGCTCGTTGAGGGGTACCAGGTGCGACTTCCAGACAGCATTTGTAGGTTATATTGGTTTCAGCCATATAAAGTGCGTCAAATTGTTTGTTACAGTGTATATACCCGATAAATGAACTTTGTGTAATAAATAATAGTAGAAGCTGTAGGTAAAATATTCATTTTTTGGTACAAAGTGTGCAAAGGAGATGGCAGAATTTGACAGGGAAATGGGAATGGGGGAAAAATGGGAAAATTGTGCAAATAACTGGCGACTGGCTGCTGCTGGTGCTGTTACTGCTGCTGTTGACTACCTTTCTAAGAGCATCTGCCAGAAGGTTCTTTAAGAGTTGTTACTGCTTTTGTTGTTGTTGTTCTTGTTGTTGTTTTGTTACCCATTGTTGTTGTTGTTGTTGTTGCAAGTTCAGTCACCTCAATTTGCGACCATAGAAGTGTTTGTAATGTTTTGTAAGTATCTGTTCTGCATATCTCTCTTCAATTTCTTTCTTTTTCTACTTTTTGGCTGCATGTTGCATGTTGCACGGCATATTGTCAGTTAAACACTTGTAAGCTTTTAAGTTGTCATATAATAGTAGTAGCTCTTCAACAGATGCTGCATTAACTTCACTTCTCTCTATAGCAATTATATTACCCTACTACTCTGTGCTATCAATCTCTCTGTCCATTATTCTCCCTCTCTTTGCTTACTTTTCCTAAGTATTTGGTTTACCTTTGCTGTTTAAATAGTTGTTTAATTAATTAAAATGTATTCTATCACTGTGAGGGTAGGTGGTGGTAAGTGGTGGTAGGGGGCAACACACACACCTTATACAACAAAATTAGCCTTAGACACACAACACACACACCAACACACACACACACACACACAAAGTGACAAAACCCCTTTCTCAATTGATGACAATGTTACAATGAAGCATACAAAGTTCAGACACTTCAAGCAGTTCAAGTGATTTAACTAAACACAACAACAAGGCTCACAATACACACCACACACACACCACACACACAACATACACACACACACACAGTACACACACATAGTTAGAGTTTTTAGCGCGCTTAGCAACAACGCTACAAAAAAACAGTTATTCAACTGCAATATCTCTAGTAGCTATATAAGAGAGAAGAATGATTGAAACAGGCGCTAGGCAATGAGAGGGGCAAGGGCTAGCATGGTTGCGTGTGTCGTGTGGTGGGAAGGGGGTACTTGAGTTGAGCTCTTGTCTTGTTGGCATAGCAACCCCATTGATATCATAATTGGCATAAATTTCTATAGTTCTTTGGCCTTTTTTTTGCTATTCTTTACCCCTCCCCCACCTCCCAAGCTGCAGCCATCATACATTTTTGCTGCTTTATTGTCTTTTATTGCTCGTTACGTATACGCAGTGTGTGCGCTTCAAATAGCAGCCAATTGCAAACAACTATTACAAAGAAACATTGCATGTGTCTATGTATGCGTGTGTATGTGTGTGTGTGTGTATATATTGTATATATATATATATATATATATAACTATCACTTGAATCGATTGAATCAACTGATTAGTTCTATGATTTGCAATATGTACGCCCCTTTTTTTGTTGTCTTTTTCTTTCTATCGTTTTATACAACAATTGATTATTGTTGCCAATCGTTAATTATCGTTATCGACAATAAGAACATTTAAATTCTAACAGTTTTCTATGTATTTTCTTAAGTGTTTTTCTTTACTGTTAATAGTAGCTTGTTTATTATAACACACTTTATCATATCATATATATTTAATATTATTTATAGTTAAGCTTAAGAGCTCTTATCAGTGCCTCAACCTTGTTGCTTATCAATCGACAAAACTAACTCTAAATGTTGCATTAAGCTAGTGCAACAATTGCTTTGACTGCAGCTTAATAAACTAATAGTTAGTTAAAAAAGGTTTTTATAAGGCGCTTTTATAACTTTCTTTTAAATTCAATTTTAAATTCAATTTTAAATTCACTTTTAAATGCAAAAAACATATGAAATATTAATAATAACTAATTAATATACCCTTACATGTACAATTAATAAAGGGTATGACACTTTTCGTTATATATATATATATATATATATATATATATATATATATATTTCGTTATATATATATATATTTTTTTTCTGTCATTCTAATTAAAATAAATTGCATGAAATTTGTTAAGGCTGCTAAAAAGCCGTAAAAATGAAATCTAAGAAATTTACACGAAAAACAATTGTGCAAAACGTATACACACTAATACACATACACTGTATATATATGTGTCTGTGCATGTGTGTAGTGAGCAACAACAACAACAGCAACAACAACAAGCAACAAAACAACAAGCATCTAAACGAGAGACCATAAAAAATTGTTGCTTAATTTAGATTTCCGTGTGGTAGGTCAAGTGGCAATTTTCTCAACAAATTGTATTTTCATGTGTGTATACCTAGCTCTATATGTATATGTGTATATATAGCAACAATTTATATATATATATATATATAAGATTTCTAGTATTGCTTTACAAAATGAACAATTAACTGACATATCCAAGTCAATTGCCAATAGCAAACAAAAAAAAATCGAAAAAATATTCAAAATTGAAATTTCATTTAACAAAAATCTTGCATATTTCATGGTCAAAATGTTTACACAAACAAGAATGAAAAAAAAAAATACTGCCAAAAAGTTCAAATCAAATTCAGTTGCAATCCTTTTCGGCATAACTTTGCATTAATTGCATTCAGCTCAACTGTACACATCCTTTGGACCAAAGGATTACATGCCATTTGCAGCTCTCAGCAGCAATGCAAAATATTCACTTAATTGACTTGCGGCCAAATAACTGCACGTAACTTGCACAGACAAACCCGTATTGCAGCTAGATTCTATGGCAAGATTTAATGAAATTTTTGTTTTGAAAACTACTCAAAGCATTGCAAAGTAAACTGAACACATTCTGACATAACTATTGAAGCATAAACAGTTAAGGTAACATATATATATATATCTCAATATATATAGATAATCTCAGTTGAAGATTGCCATAATTTCTGTTAGATTTCAGTTTAGTATTAAAGATAAAAGCCTAGAAAATTGCTGTTAAAATCAGTTTTGTTAAAAAGGTCTAACTGAAAACTAAAGCAATATTGAGAAAGGGTTTTAGATGTGTGCATGTGTGTGTGTGTGTGAGTGTGTGTGTGTGTGTGTTATGAAGTTTCTTGGTCAACATGGTAGTCGTATTACCATATTCATAAAGAGAGAAACTTACCTAAAGGCCCAATGGCAACGGCAACTTTTACATGTGCTTTGTCTGTTATGTTGTTGTTGTTGTTGTTGTATTTATGTTGTTATTATTGTATGTGTTGCTGTTGTTATTGTATTGTTGCTGTTGTTGTATTGTTGCTGTTGTTTTGGGCTGTTGACAACTGCACTGGAAATCATCGGCATAAAAGCAAAAAGACAAAAACACAACACGGCGGCGGTGGCGGCACCTTTTTTTCGCTCTCTCTCTATCTTTTTCTCTTTGTGCTTACTTTTTTTTTCCTTTTGGGTCGCTTTTTTTGGCTTTTTACTGCTTTTGTTGTTGTTGTTGTTGTTCTTGCTTTTCTTTTTGTTTTTGCTTGTGTGTTTTGTTCTTTTATTTTATATATATATGTATATATATATATATATATATATATATATATATATATATATATATGTATATAGAATACAAGTAGGAAGCTGATAACACGGACACACGTTGAGCTGAGTTCGCTTCGGTTCGTTGGGGTACTTCTTCTCTTTTCTTATATGCAGGGCCTGTAATCGTTTTGAGTCTGATAACCGTTGCAGCTTTTATTCAAACAGAAACTTTGTGACTTGTGTTTGTTGCTTTTTGTGTCTATTTTTGGTGTATGTTTGTTGTGTCTATCTCTCTATCTGTTTGTCTGTTTTTGTTTTTATTTTTACATGAGTGTATTGATAACGCATATGAAACGGTAGACTTCAAAATAAAAATACAACAAGGGGTTTTTATTAGTACATGTATATAACACATATGGCACTAGACATGTCTGTGCTTGTCCATATGAATATAATATATATACATAGATAGATATAGAGAGAAATATCAAAAGGAAACATAGCTAAAATGTATGCAAACCATCTATGAAAACTATCAAATAAAATTCTAAATCAATAAACAACATTTTGAAATACTTTCCTGTTAGTTTTTTCCAAAAAAAAAAACAAAAGGAAAAAACTATAAAACAATCTAAACAAATTTAGCATATTTCACTATACATCTTTCATCATTTATCTTTCATCATTCATCTTTCATCATTCATCTTTCATCTGTTATTGGCAATTAGTGAAAAGTGTAAACGAGTCTAAAAAATATCTGCAATATTTATTTTTTCCATTTGTTTTTCTATTTTAATTTTTTTTTTTTTTTTCTGTCCGTATTTATATGAATATATTTGTGCTTTAAGTTTTTTTCTTACTCAGTTTCGTTAAGTTTTGTTTTTAGAATGTGTCCGTGCGTGTATGCGAGTGTGTGTATGTATGAAAGGGCAAATACATTAGTGTGCGTTTGTTTTTCTTGCCTAAGATTATAAATTTATTGCCTGATTTCTATTTTTTTTTTTTTTTAGTAGTTTGCAGAGGTGTTTGGACAGAGTTAATGATAAATTTGATAGTAGGGAGTAGTAGTTTTTATAGAGCAAAGTATACACTCACACACAAACACACACACACACACACTCATATACAGACAAACAGACAGACATACATAGAGACAGAGATAGACACGAGAAAGATCGAATGCATTTGGCGCGAAAAAACAACTTAAGAAAACACACACATACACTGACACCCTACATATAATAATAATATATACAAATACATAGACAATATATAGACATTTACATATGTATATATATATACATATATATGTGTGTATATAGCTATATAAAATTTACATATAAACATGCATAAAAAACACAATACAGCCGGTCATTTATTTTGCTTATATGGCCAAACCAATTTATGCTTATTTGTTATTATTGTTATTGTTGTGTTTTTTTATATACATTTTTTCTTTTTTCTTTTTCTTTTTTTTGTTACTGTTGCTATTTCTGTTGTTGGAGTTCTTTTGATTTTTATATAGCTACTCATTTTTTATTTATTTTTTATATTTTGTGTTCTGCCAAACAAGAAATTTCTGTTTTACTTTTCCATGCAATAACAATAATTTTTAGGCCTTTATTTTATATCATTTTTTTTTTTTATTTATTTATTTCTTTTTTCTTGTTTATTGTGTGATTCTTGTTATTTGTTATTGCTTTTTTTTTTTGTTGTGTTTCTTTTTTGTGTTATTTGTTTGTCAGTTTTGGTTTCTGTTAGCTCACAGTCTGTCCACACACTTTTCTAATTTGTTTATTCATATTAGTGTTGATATGTGAATAATTTACCAGAACAAAGAATGAAACACAGAAATTAACAAAATAATAGACTTCAATAAATAAATTGTGAAGGCTTTTATCGCTGTCTCATTTCTCTCTTTTATGCTTGTTGCTCGCGACTTAAGTAATAAGTAAAAGCTGGGCTTTGGGTACTTCAAGCGGCTCTCGCTGGTCCCGCTGTTAACTCGCCGTTAACAACCGAGCGCGGCGACTGTCAAAATCAAACTGAAAACTGAAAACAGAAAAACAGCCCCAGCTGCTGGTTGACTCGCTGCCTGTATGCCTGCCTGCCTGCTTGCCTGCTTGCTTGCCTGCCTGGCTGGCTGGCTCGCTGGCTGGCTGGCTAGCTGGCTGCTTGGTTCGTAAACAAGCAATAGCAACAAATAGCACGCAAGCTAAACGAACTGTGCTTGTATGTATTTACGAACACCCACACACTTGCAGTAAGCTTATTACGTGCAGCCGAAGAAGCGAGATAGCAAAATATAGGCATATGAGAGCAGAGCAGCAACAGGCAGTCGACAACAGCAACAGCAACAACAACAGCAACAATAATAACAAAAACAACAAGTTACAATAGCACCAGGCGCATAGTATAAAAATGTTCAGCCATTTTCTGACGTTGTTATTAGTTACTCTGCATTAAAATGCACCCTACATGTCAGTATTAGTATATAATACCATCAAAAAACTAATTTTGAATAATATTTTTATAAGCTGTTTACATTTGAAAGTGTTTATAATTTTAAAATATATAATCTGATGATTCTTAAGATGATTAAAATAATAATTCCACTTGTTGATATTAAAAATTTAAACTTTAAATTCCTGTATTGGGCACAACTGTCCTTATTATCATATATCGCATAGTATTAACTTATTTGTACCGTGACCTGTCATCGACCAAGCCTATTCTAATTTCGTTATTGTTTGCTATTCTCTTCTTTTTTTTATTAAATATTTATTGTTTTTTTTTTAACATTTGTGTGTATTCAATACACATGTAAAAACAAGAGCAACAACAACACCATGACTACATTGACATGGCGCGACAGAAACGACGCTTGATATGATTGAACTCTTAAATGGTCCCATTCCTCACCAATTCACCACCGCCGGCCCACGTGCAATAGCCTACACATGCATTTCAGTGTTGTCAACTAGGCCATTTTTAAGTCAAATCTAGCTGTTTTTCTATTTTTTATTTCTTTAGAAAAGCTTTGCATGTTAATTGATACGAAATGTGTAACAAATTAAAGAGACATGTTTACATGGTATACTGATCAAGTCAGATTATTAACACAGAAGCTATTGTCAGTGGTCAAGAGCAGAGAAAAAATAATGTAGCAAGAATTGCTCTCCCAGTGTGGCCCCAGCTCTTTTCGAATCGACATTCGCTAAGCTACTGAGTAAAATGTGTCGTGCACATAGCAATCGTTCAATCGTGCTTTCTGCCGACGTCGCTGTTTTTTTTTTTGGCGATAGCTTAAGTCTAACTAGCAGCTTGTGTGTGTGTATTTTACATACACAAATGTACATATTAGCGTACGTGCACATACGTGTGCAGCTTTTGCACTGTCAGGTTCTCCGCGTCTGCTCAATTATCAACAGTTTGTTTGTTTGGCCACACTGCCTCTCTCTCTACTTCGTTGTGTGTAGATAAAGCAAAGTGCCAAAGCAAAGCCGAAAACAAAAGCTGCTACCTATCATAACAATAGCAACAAGCAATTATATAAAGAACAGCAGGAGAGGGCAAGGCGATAATAGAAGAAGAACAAGTAACCCTATGCAAACTTTCGTATTGGGAGGGACCATTGGACGCTCTTAGTTCTTGGTATTTAGTTTTAGTTGTTTTTGTGCTATATTTTTTGCAGTTCGTCGTCTTAATTATCATACGCGCTTATCTATGGGAGTATGTATAATGTATATATATATACCCTATACACACACATACATATTTACACTATTAAATAATATAGTGGTTAACTGTAGATGCATTTCCATTGCCTCTGTCTCGTTTATAATGCAAGCCTTGAAGTGTGCAATAAAGGAATAAAGAAAAAGAAAAAAAAATAAATAAATTAATAATAAATAAATTGAGTACAAAGTTCTGTAAGCTGCATATTAAAATGATTGTCAGCAGGAGCTGATGTATGTAAGAAGTTTATGTATATTTGTATATAAACTAGTATAATACATTATACTGCCGCTTTCTAGATTTTATTATCAGTTCATTTGATGATATGCATATACATACATACATATATGAACTATACAAACATACATATTTATAAACATACTTATATACATATATACATTCATACATACATAGGGTTATATTGATTAATAAACAATTTTCGCATTGAATGATTATATTTTAGTTATCATTGGAGCTGCCCCCCTTTGTGCACGTACACAGATGTACCTATACACTATATATACATATATAAATATGTAAATACATTCGTACGTGCATATAACACATAGATACATTGTGTGTAAGTCGTTATTCGTTCTGTCTGTGTATTGGTGCTAAGGCAGTCGTGCTATAAGCTGATAACAAATGACCGATTTAGTTTAATAGTTTGTTTATATATAAATATATATATATATATATGTATGTATGTATGTATGTATGTATATATATATGGAAAGTTGCTGCTTAAATGATAACTAGCTTAGACTTCAACGACCCATAATGCCAGACTTTATATTCAAATCAACTTACATAGTTAAATGCATATGTACATAATTATCATTAAAGCCTTTATCAATAAATACAGATATATATATATAGACATAGCTGAGTGAAAGGAACTTAAATTTAAAATTAAATTCTTATTGAATTCCTCTGATGAAATATCTGTTTGCATCCCGTAATCCTTCTTGACTTACGCTCTTTTGATATCCGCTTAAATATCGGCCGTAATATGTACACGTTTACGTTGTTCACTAGCTGCCCATTTGCTCCAGGCAGGAGATAATTGCAGCCATTTGAGCAGCTCACCTGGACATGAAAACAGTTTGCATGCTATTTGTCAACTTTTTTGTTTTTTGCGAACATACGGCGCACTGGGCACAATTAGTGCTCGTGTACGTCCGTAAAAAAAGGAAATTATAAAAGCAAAAAAAGAATTCCACTATGTATGTACATTTGTATACATATATATGTAAGGGGAACTGTGAAAATCTGAAAAACATCCGCAGGTTGTCAATTAATTGCGCTGAAATCTGCAGCTGAAGGGCGTACAGAAGAGAAGAAGAAGAATGCTTTAGTCGGGTATACTCGACTACAGCAAGTCGCGCACACACATACGCATACACATACACTATAAGCTTTTCCTTGTTGCTTTTAGACTTCTCCCCCTTTTTCTTGTTCAATAACCTTCATATTTTTGAAATTATATATATAAAATTATATTAGTCCCTTCTTTTTCTACTTAAAGGGTAAAGGACTTTAAAATGTTAGCTGCACGAGATGAAAAATGCTTGCAACTTTTTAAATGGGCAACATTTACATGCATGAGTGAAGTATGCGGGAGTTGAATGTAGATACAAGACCAATACTAGTATAACTATCAGAATCTGTCCATGTATCAGCCACTTCCTTGCCCAAACACATGCATTGCTACATACGTACAATACATACAAATATGTCTTGCCGTTAGCGAATATTTGTCAGTGAAGCGTTAAACCGCTGTCACCGCCGCCCGTAACGCATCACCAATTTAACTTTGTTATAGTGTAGGTTGGTAGATATCGATGTGAATGTGGATACGGCTTAGTGAATCCTTGTTCGATTATTTCCAGCACCCAACTGACAGCGGGCAGGTAACTGAACCGTTTACCAGCCACGCAAATTGGCCGCAAATAGATTCGGTTTCAATTACTGCCATATAGCCTAATGGCCTTAAAAAAGGACGTATACTTTACGTTTACACAATTTATAAACAAACATTATATAAAATTTTCAATATATTGAAAGAGGTACCTATCCATATATATACTGACACATTTAATTTCTTCAATGAAAATGAAATATATTTTATTTAATATTTTTCTAATCTCTGATACAACACTTTTGAATACAAAATACTATAAATTAATAAAAAAAAAACTTGATTTAAATGTAAGCGCGCAAAAGTATACAAATAATAATTGAACTGTGAAATCGATTATTGTTTACTGCTATCGACTTGACTGTAGTAGAAGTGTCATCACAATTCTGCTTAGCCAGCTGTTCAACTAATAGTGTCGTTGTGTTCCTATCTCTACGTGTGCGTGTGTGTTTGTTTCCGCACGTATGTGTGTCGTTTAACCATCAAAATATTGAAAATTATCACATAAATGGCTCCACCAAGAGCAAATAACCGTAATGTGGCGAAACGTAAAAAGCAATCCAATAATTTTATTCAAACGCTATGGGAAAAATATGTCAATTGGAACTCTATTAAGTACCTAGCCTTTGAGCCGGCTGCATTACCCATAATTGCTGTGTTGATTGTATTGGCTGAGGCAATAATTAACGTGCTCATCATACGCCGCGTGCCTTATACGGAAATTGATTGGGTGGCCTATATGCAGGTGAATATGTTGCTGAGGATCTACATACACTTAGACAGACATATGTAAACATTTTCAGTAATAAATTCACCACATTACAGGAATGCGAGGGCTTTCTCAATGGCACCACAAATTATGCGCTGCTACGAGGTGAGTTTTGTTAAAAGGCCGCCTGGTTGTTGATTTATTTTTGGACTGTAGGCAGCCAGGCTGGGAGGCAGGTAGACAAAAAGCAAGCATATGCCGGTACATAAAAAAAAGAGAGAAACAACATAGAGAATATTGTAGATTTTATAGTTAATTTTGGTATAATTTTTATTGTATCCAATGTGTTGGAATAGCCCCTTAGCAGGTTGTTTTGTTCTTGGTTTTCCATACTATTAACAGTTTTTAGAATTTTGACCAGAATGGCCATTACATAAAACAATAACCACTTTTGAGTTAAAACTTAATTAAACATTGATTTAATTTTGTTTAAGAAGCCTCCGCTTCCAGTTTCACCTCCGCTTCCTTTTTGGTGTTTCGAGGTTTCGAATTCTTGGTCAATTTCCTTTGTTCCTTCTTGTTTGATTGCATTTGGGGTACTTCTTGCTGCGTCATTTTCGCCTCCTTTTGCTTGGGTATCACTTCTTGCATCACGCGGACCTGTGCTGCAACGTGTCCAAGGCAGTTGAAAGATCGAAGAAAGAAAAGAGCATAGGATATAATTAAATAGAAATAATAATAAACTAATAATTAAATAATTTAAATTGAAGAGTATTTATGAGTTAGGAATATAATTTAATTACTTTACACTATTTTGACTGAACAAACAAAACAGTTGTTAAATTTTTTTTGTATAAAGAGAGCTTAAAAGACGCTTCTCTATTATGTTTTTTTTGTAAGAGAAGAGAGGGATGGGTCCATCAGTTAGGATAAAAAATGTATTTACGTTGCTTTCTTACTCCCATCTTTTCTTTCCGCCATGCCATTTATTTGCCCAGGGGTATCCTCCTCCAGTTCAGCGTATGCCTCCATTAGTGCCTTCTGTTGGTTGCTTAGCTTCTTAGGTACATTGATTTTTATATGAACATAGTGATCGCCATGTCCATGTGCATTTACACGTTTCAATCCCTTGCCACGCAATGAAATTTGACGATGGGATGAAGTACCTGGTTCAATGTTTAACCATTGATCTTCGTAGACACCTTGAACACGTACTGTGCCGCCTAATAATGCCTGTGCGACTGAGATTGGTGCTTCTGTATGCACATCTGATCCTTCACGTCGGAAGTAGTCACTTTTTTCAACGCGGAAGGTAACAAACAGTTCCTTGCTGCCCACTTGCATGCGAACAGTCTGTCCATTTTCAATGCCTGCTGGAACTGGGACAGTTACCTTGCGCCGCTGCACCGTTTTTCCCTTTCCCTCACACTCAGCACATGGATATTTAATGTATTGTCTTGTGCCTTGGCAGTATCGACACGTGGAACGCATTACAAAGGGTCCAGTCGAAACAGTCTCGAAACCGCTGCCATTGCAGTACTGACACCGACCGGGCTTCGTGCCTGGCTCGCATCTGGAGCCGGCACATTTTGGGCATTGATCAACAACATTAACATTCACATCCTTGTTAATGCCTCGTGCAGCCTGTGCAAAGGTTAGATCCATGACAAGTTCTTGTGCCTGACCAAAACCAAATTTGGAATCTGCGAAGTCATCGAAGCTATTACTTCGGAAATTACCCTCACCAAATATTTTGCGGAAAAGTTCTTCAGGATCAATGGTAGAGCGGAAATTCCAACTCTGTGAGAAACCCTCCGGGCCAAAGGGGCCACCACCGAAACCGCCACCACCACCTTGCCTTTTCATGTTTTCCGCCGTTTGGCCATAGGTGTCGTATTCGCGACGCTTCTGTTCATCGCTCAATACTTCATATGCTTCGCTAACGTCCTGGAATTTTTTTTGTGCATCAGGATCCTTATTGGTATCTGGATGATATTTTTTTGCTAGCTGATAATATGCTTTCTTAATATCTTTAGCACTAGAATTTTTCGCTACGCCCAGCGTTGCATAGTAATCCTTTGACTGTAGGCGACTAGAAGTGTATATGCTTCGATGCTGTTGTTGCGTCTGCTGTTGCTGCAGTAGCAATTGCTGTTGATTTACCGGAATCTGTTGCCCAGCAGTTGCAGTAGATAACTTCGCATTCCATAATATTGGCCCAACCGACAGCACACCGCTGCATAATTTAATTGCGTTGTACTGTCGACAGCAGGCCTTGAGAGGCAATTGGCGCAACACACATAAATTTTTATACGAAATCATTTTGTTCCTTAACTGTTATAACTTCTAGAATCTCTCTGTTTTTGCAGGCAGCTTTTAACAACATGCCGTAATAACCTCCATGCTGCCTTCATATAAAAAATGTTCTCTTTCTCACTCTCTCATCAATCTGACATTTTGACAGTAACAGCGTAACGTAAAAAGTTCGTTCATTTGTTTACTAGTTCCAGTGTTGTTCGTGCAGCAAGTGTACATTCCGCAGTTGTTAAGTACATAAATATCCAAATGAAGGAAGTCTTAGATAAAATTGTATAAAAATGTAAAAAATTGTTGTAAGAAATTACTGGCAACAAAATATAAGGCTTTTAAAATTAAAAGTATTTAGAATGTTGAAAAAGAATTAGTTGTATTGCCTGAATAAATAGGGAACTGTTTTCACAGTTTGTAGCCGTTAAATTTGAATATGATAAAACACTAGGCATCAAACGATTACATTGCAATAGCTTTACTCTTTTGTATATTCTCTCTTGCTCTCGCTTGCGCTATTCTTTATAGCTTATAGAATATTTCACAATATGGCTTATCATTGCAGGTGATACGGGTCCATTGGTGTATCCGGCTGGTTTTGTTTACATTTACTCGGCACTGTATTATGTAACATCTTATGGAAGAAATGTACGTCTGGCTCAGTATATATTTGCTGGCATTTACTTGCTGCAAATGTGCCTTGTGCTGCGTCTCTATGCCAAGAGCCGCAAGGTGCCACCGTATGTTCTAGTACTGAGCGCATTTACTTCATACCGCATCCATTCAATCTATGTCCTAAGGCTGTTTAATGATCCTGTGGCCATTTTACTCTTATATGTGGCGCTTAATTTATTTGTGGATCGTCGCTGGAGTCTGGGTAGCAGCTTTTTCAGTTTGGCTGTTGGTGTTAAAATGAATATTTTATTATTTGCTCCTGCCCTGTTGTTGTTCTACTTAACCAATCTGGGCCTGGCCAAGACTGTATTGCAATTAATCATATGTGCTGGTATACAATTGTTCTTGGGTGCACCTTTTTTGCTCACATATCCTGTGGAATATTTGCGTGGTAGCTTCGACTTGGGTCGCATTTTTGAACATAAATGGACTGTCAACTATAGATTCCTCGATAGAGAATTCTTTGAACGCCGAGAGTTTCACCTTTGCCTATTGGGTTTGCATTTGCTGTTGCTTCTTTGTTTTGCCAAACCCACCTGGACTTTCTTTAAGAGTTACGTACGATTGCGTCAGATTCAGCAACAAATGCAACCGCAATTAGAGCTTAAAAATCGTGAGCAACAGCATCTCCAGAAAAAATCCAAAAAGCCGCCTAAGATTGATCAGGCAAATCAGTTCAGCAACGATCAGAAGTCCTTCCTCAAATCATTCGAAAAAGGCCTACAACAGTCCACAGGCACAAAAGCAACACCAACAGCAACAGCTGTCCAGCAACAACCCCAACGCTATGGTATACACTTCGATCAGTGCACCCAACTAGCGCTGCTGCCCTTCTTCCTGTGTAACTTTATTGGCGTTGCCTGTGCACGTTCCTTGCATTATCAGTTCTACGTCTGGTACTTCCATTCACTACCCTATCTGGTATGGTCCACACCGTACTCGCTAGGTGTACGTTATCTTGTACTTGGCATCATTGAGTACTGCTGGAACACATATCCCAGCTCAAATGTGTCCAGCGTAGCTTTGCATCTGTGCCATCTAGTGCTGCTCCTGGGCGTGGCACGACAAGTCTTTCACACATTGCGCCTTAATGCCACAGTGAAACAGCAGCAAAACGGACAATCAAAGAAACTACAATAACACAGTTTTGTCACACTCCTTCCGAGGAAAAAGGTTTCCAAAAGCATTTTAAATAAAGAGAAGTTTTTAAAATCAAATTTATATATATTTTTTGTTTTGTGTTCCAAAAATATGCTTATACCAACAGATATATCTTCTATATATATCAGTTAATTATTCAATTGAAATTTGAAATTAAATTAATAGTCTGTTAATATCTATGAAAGACACACAACCATTACAAGTAACACAGATAATCCTTATAATATTTTGGATATATTTATTTATAGTTATATATTAGTCAATATTATATATATTTTAACTAAATGGATAAGTTATTTCATCTATATACTTTAAAATTTGTAATTAATTCATTGGTTAAATTTATAAGCTACGCTTAAGACGTAGCTGCAAATATTCTATATAAAAATTTTAGTCAGATTATTGTCACAATTGGTTATTGATATATTGACCCAGCCAAAGAGCACATGCATGTCAGGTGAACTTAGAGATACAGATTATGATATAGATTTAGATATAGATATACAGTATATATGTATGTACACATATATTATTATATATATAGTTATTGTATTTAGTTGTAGCAGTTACTGTACAGACGGATAAATTATACTCCCAATAGGGGTGAGGGAGGAAATAGTTTGTAGACTTAATACATTAAAAAGATAAAGGACTTATGTTAGGTATAAGTAAAACTATTTATCTTAAGATATGTCGGGCAGGAGTTGTGTTGTAGCATCATCAGGATATATGAGCAAGGAATCAATCGCTACCCACAGCTGTAGTGGGTGTACGTAAAGTTAATGTTGTTGTGGCCATTGTTACTGCTGGTGCTGCACTTGGTGGTGACATAACAGGTAACTCCAAGTCAACATAGTTGGGCGGATTGTTATTATCTTCGGCAGAATCACTGCTATGGCTATTGCCGTTGCTGTTGTTGCGTTGCACGCTAAAGAAACGGAGTAGCGTCGTCTCACTATTCCGGCGACTGGAGGTGGGTGTACGTAGATGTGCAGCATTGCTATCGCTGTGTGATATACGTCGCCTTGGTGTGGCCTGTAATCTAGGACTGCATTCCGAATCCCGCAGGCTTTGTAGACGTGGCGAAGCAAGCACATCTGCTACTTCCTCTGTGCTCATCTTATCAGCGAGCGTTATGCTCGTTCGACTGTTGGACATGAGTTTCTGTTTGCGTATTTTGGTTAGCCAGTCAACCTTTTCTTTGGCTTTTCGCTTGGGAGACATAATGCTTAGGTGTGGCGCTTCGCCATCTAGCACATAGTTGGGCAGATTTGAGGTGGGCGAGTAGATTAACGTAGAAAGCGGGATACTAGGTGGTGGTGTTGTAGAAGAGGATGTATGTGCTGCAGCGCTGGCCGCAGCTTGTGCTGATGTAGTGGGTGGTGAGGTGTATGGAATGTGGTTTAAATGATGCTCGCTAAGTGGCGATGATAGCTGACATTTGGAAGCCACACTGCACGGCAGCTGTGATATATCGTCGACACTATTTTCTTGATTACAAGCAGGCATGGGTGAATCATCTTCACTAATGGCGGGCAGCTGTATTTGCTGACTACTGCTGGTAGCTGGAGCAAACAAACGGCGTCCTCTGGACTCCAGCGGCTTTGTGCGTTTCTGTAGAGGCTGGTCTGCATTAACATCACTGCTAGATGCGCCGAGCATTTCCAGAAAGGAACGCTTTGTCGCTATTTTCTCTACAGAGCTTGGTGTACGTTCATTCTGATCCATTAGACGTTTAAGTGACCGGGGCGTAGACTCCAGTTCTCTGAGATTATATTTGTGTTGTGTAGTCTTTGGCTGCGTATTGAATTGACGTACATAGTTGGCCTGGCCACGGAACTGTTCCGCAACCTCGGCAGGTGTTAACGTGTCCGGTACAGGTCCTATCCGCCAAATCTTGTGTCTTGCATCATCGCTGCATGTCACAATCGGACGATCGTGTGTGGCACCCCAAGCCACACAAGTCACCTCTACTGTATGACCATACAGTGCCACCAGCGGCTCAGCCGCATAGTCCAGATTCCAAATATAGGCACGTTCATCGCTGCTGCCACTTAGCAAATATTTTCCATCCGGACTTAGGCAGCTTTTGATGTAAAATGTAGAGTTTTGTAGGCCTTTATAACCCACCAAGGGTTTGGGTGCATAGGACACGAGGTTATAACAGTATATGGTGTTATCCATGCAATTGGCATATAAACGTGTGCCGGAAGCATCTACAATGAGATTGGTAAATCCTCTAAATGTTGAACGACCTGCATATGGTAGACTGTGACGTGGCAACGGTTCCTTTTTGTAAGCTGTGTAATTGCGTCTAAGATCCCATACTTTGATAACACCGTCTCCAGCCCCACATGAAATCAGCGTGTTATTGTCCTGGAAGGCTAGGCCCGTGATGCTGGTAGATGTGTTGCTACCAGTGGACATTTTCGGTGTGCAAGTACGTTGTTTGCGGTGTGACTGTGGTGTACCTGGACCGCCCGTGTGGCCACTGTAGATGCAATTATCTACGCGCGAAGTCAGATCCATATTAAGGTTAGCTCTTATGTCCCAGATGAGAATGGCGCCATCACGGCCACCAGTTGCAAACACTGCTGGATCTGTGCGTTTAAATGCGGCTGTTTTAACGGAACGTGTGTGGCCCACATAGGAATGGAGACCTCGTATACCAGTGTTAGCCACCTCCCATAGGCGTGCAGTATGATCGCCTGAGGCAGACACAAAACGCATTTGCCCTGGCGCCCATTCTAGATCAAAAACAGCATTTAAATGACAATGTGGCGCGCTCAATGACTGCTCCTCCGCTTCCTGATTTCGCAATGTGGTATCCTGTAGTGCAATCTTGCCATCCTCGTTGGCAATAGCCAGTATGTGCCTGTATCCATCGCAGTTGGCAAATTTGGCGGAGAAAATGGGCGGCTCTGGATTAAAATCTGGACAAATATTTGTTGGTTCTATGCCACGCCAGCTGTCCTGTCTGGATACGCACAGGCGTCGCAATGCAAAGTCATACGTCTGAGCAGTAGCTAAGGGTGAGACACAGATGAATGGTGAGAGAGGGGAAAAAAACAAAAAAATATAAACATATTGCCAAATGTTTGCTTTGTTTACGTTCTAGTTTCTGTTTCTCAGTTTTCGCTAACGCAGCAAATAATAAATTTCGTGGAATTATAGAGTCGTTGTACTCTGAAGTGGATTTAATACGTCAACTCCAAATATCTGATAATCCACGTAGTATATACATTAAAATAATTTTGGCGCTCGAATTACCCGCCTAAGGAATGTTTCGAGCGCCAAAATTCCATTTATCTCCCGCGCAACTGACTCTACTTACCGATTCCGAGCTCTCTACAACACAATTTATTGTATAAATTCATATTAAATACTTTTGCCCTAGGCTCCTTGCTTTCAGTCGCGATTTTTACTATTTTATTTGGTATTAAAGCTCTTTAACTAATTTAGCGCGCAGTTAACACATATTTTCTTTTCTGGTCGACGCAGCTGGATTTGGATTTGATGCACAACACTTTTGATAGTCGTTTATCGAAAAAGGCTAACGCGATGCATATCGAGTATATCGAACTAAACACTCGATATACGATAAACAAGCTGTTATGTTAACACAATTGTGATTGATTTTTTATGGGATCATTATATTACTCAGCAATATAAAATAATAGGTTTAATTTTTAAGAATTAATAATATTAGCTGTATAATTTATTTAACAGAAATTAAATCTATAATTGCTTATAGCCTTACCATTAATGTTAAACACCAGCTGCGTGCTCCTTTGGTTCCGTTATGTAGTTACTAACTATATAGTTTACAACTGTTAATTCAAATTTGAATATTGTTTTAAGTAATTATTTTTTGAAAAACTTCAGTCTACTTCTCGTTTTTATGTTGTTATTTATTCATATTTAAAATAGTTATGTTAATGTGAACAAACCATTAGTTGTTTATTTATTTAAAAATTAACACCAATAGCTATTTTATGAGCTTGCAAGTACTCTATGTTAACTAACAGCGCAGCCTAATGTTATGCATGGTAAATAAATGTTAGTGTAGTCGTTCGTGTGCGTCGGTAAAAACACCACTAAGCTGGCGAAAATAGTTAAATTTTGTTTATTTCCACCGTAAAGTCGGGGGAGTCGGTTGGTTCAGACAGTACTGTCTAGTTTCGGCTGTGTTAGGAAGTGAAAGTGTTAAGATTCCAATATAAAATTAAAATAAAAAGCACGTGACTTAAAGTATATACATATATATGTAGTTTGTACATATATATTGTATGTGTGAATGCAAGTGTGTATTTTTGTATTGTGCTAAGCCAAGCATCGGGTGTGCGCTTATCACGCAAACTTTTTCCATCAATGCAGTCTGCACCGGCAATGCATTGGTCAGTAACAAAATCATAGAACCCAAACTAAAACTAAAATAAGACAAGCAATAGCAACAGCATCAGTTAAAGGTAAATGAAAATGTGTCGCTAAATGACGACAACATATCATTGAAAATACACATAGTCGGCGCCTTTTGTTAAGCGCCACTTAAGTCGCATATTGTGTATAGCTGAGCGTAATCACAACTTGCATACAAAACCATTTGGCCACACAATCTGAATTGGACGACTGTCTATCCGTCTGTTTCCCAGTCTGTCTGTCTATATCCAACGTTTAGTTTCTATGTCTATTCATTAAAAACGTTCGCCTTGTATATTTGCTACTTTGGCCGTTCGCCATAAAATCTACCCACAAAGGTGAAGATGGCATTCACATATACATATACACATATGTCTGTACGTACGTACAATCAATTGCAAAAGTATATGTATGCTTATATGGCAAATAAAAACTATTGCTTATAATTTATATAGACAGATCAACATTTTAATTCATTTTAAATGAAAGCGAAAGTTTTTCTATATCACAGAGATAACTTTAAGTTCATTAGCTTAAAGATAAAAGCGAATTTGCAATAGAAACAAAACAAATATATTTTCGGTTATAATTACCGGAAACGTACACCTTGTACGTTTACTGTTAAGACTGACTATTTGTTCACATGATTGTACAATAGATACATGGCGGCATTAGATGCGAGAAGATACTATAAACATTGTTTATCCGCATTCAAAGAATTTGAAAATTATATTTATTGTTTAACGTCATGTATATATATATATATATATATATATATATATATATATATGCTTTAATACATATTTATAAATATTTATTTAAAGCTTGCATAAACAAAACTTATATTGTTACCGATATTTTTTTACAAGTATTTTACGGGGTGTGTTAAATCATTAAACTATTTTTTTTAGCATTAGTGAATGACTTTTACGATTTACTAAACAACACAAACAACATATTTCTTTTATTATAAACAATATTAGATCGATACAAGTGGACACGCGGCCTACACTTCACGTTGCAACAATGTAATAAAATCAAACTAAACAAATGGATTTAAAGTTTTTGTTGTAACAATAACAATAACAATAGTATACAGAATATATAGAATAAAGACCATCAGTCTGGAGGCTTCACTCACATTAAAGCGCATTTTTGCACGAAAAATAGTCTATAAATCGAATACAAGGTCTTTTTTAGCGGCCATGCGAACTAAACATCTGATTTTAATACTCATCGGTGTGATTATCACAACGATTGTATTTATCGTCTTTGGACCTGCCGGAGAACCTAACGATTCATTTAAGCACATTGTTGTGCAAACGCATCAACAGTTTAAGGAGTTTCAGGTAAGTGAATCATTATATAGCGTATATATGTTAAATATAAATATACCTTTTGTTTTTATAACTGAGTCAACCTAGTAAAAAAGACCCCTAAATATATATATATATATATATATATATCTTATATAACAACAAATAGTAGATATGCAACAATAAGCCAACACATCAAATTTTGTTTACACGCACCGAAATCCATCCATAGAAGACAACGTAACTGTTGTACCCGAAAACGTTTCCACGTTTTCATTATGATAACAATGTGATAACAATTTGCTCTCTTATCAATAGTCCACTGCGTCTACGTGCTTATTATAAGCCTCTTTTTTTTCTCTATCTGTGTGTATGTATCTGTATGTGAGAGCGGCAAATGTTTTTTTTTTTTCAATTAATTTATAAGAACTTCATTCTTATTCAATTCAATATGGTTCACTGGCCTTTAACTTTTTATGATAAAACAAAATTATGGCGAAATTTCAAGAAATTTCAGTATTGTACACTGAGCGAAAAATTATAGCTTTGTTTTTTTTATTGCTGATGTAAGTGGAATCTATAAAATAGTTCCAAGAATAATTAACACATAATGTCAAGTTACTTTGTTGTATGTTATAAAAGTTTTGACTGGAATGTCTGCCATATCGACATATCTAATGTAACCCCTAATTATGTGGATATATGGTAACAATAGTTTTGGTGTTCACATTTCAGTTGGAAAGATAAACAAATCTAATCAATATGTACTGGTATGGTTTGAGGTAGAGCCCCTTAAATGAATTACAATCTACTCTAATTGTTCAATAGCTCTATATATATATATATATATATATATAGTCTGTCGAAATCTAATCAAATTGAACATGGCAACTGTTAAAATGAATCGACAAACCATTAATAAAAAGCATTTTCTAGTTTTATTTGATTGGTTTTCATATCAAATTCTCATTTAACAACAATATTTAATCCAATTGGGAAATGTTTATTGAATAGTTAAAATTTAACTAGAAGTTAAATTTGTACAAAAATTATTGTATTTTTTTTTATTTATTTTGGCAAATGCTAATGATTTCAAGTATTGCTGCCAGTTGGCAACAATTGTTAGCTATTATGTATATGTCCTTGAACTGTATGTCATAGAGCCAAAAGGGTACTGCCTGGTTGTCAGGCCCACAAACAAAATATATAAAAAAGGGTCTATAAATGAACCCATTGAACTATGGACGCTCGCTAATAGCCAAAAAATATCAATGGATACCAAAATTTAGTCTCACTTTCTGTTTTTGAATATCTTTCAGAGGCTTTTAGCTAAATGGAAATGCTTTTGCTCCACCTGAGGAGCAGAGAGCAAAAGGAAAACCATGGTTGAGGCTAGGGTATGGTAGGGTATATTATAGATACTGTCCGGTAAAGCAAACAAGTAAATGACCCAAAAGATATCATCATTTGGCGTGCCTGCCAATGTCCTTCTATACAACTCTCCAACTGTCCAACTGTCTGTGTGTCCAGCTGTCCCCCTGTCTATCATCATTTGAATAGACGCTCACGCATTCCTCTAGTCATGTTGCTTGGTGTTGGGTTGGGTTGGGTTTAGGTTTATGGTTTGAATCAGGGAGTAGACGCTTTCAATTTGGTTTTATTTTTTTTTTATTTTTCAGCTTTTCCGCTTGTTTGCATGCAAAATTCCAAATGAATGTGCTTTCACTGTATGTGTGTGTGTGTTTGTGTGTGTGTGTGTGTGTGTGTGTGTGTGAGTGCGGTTATGTATGTGTCTATGTTGCTTCGTCAAATAAACAAAACATATACATAAACTGTATAATCTGATATACCTACCATATGTATATGTATATATTTAATTCAGTTGGCGGCTTCCCATGACGCGGTTTTTGTTTACTTTCATTTTATATATGACCAAAACGTTTACTGTTTACTTTAATTAGATTGCGGCAGGCACTTTCCGGCCACAATCGAGTCGGGTAGCGACCCTCAGACTCTTCTGCCTTCAACCTTTGTCCAGATGTATGCATATTATATTTCCTTTACTCTGTGGCTTACAGTTCAGCTCCAACTGCAGCTCCATATTTCTTAGAAGGCAAAATGAAGACGCAAATAATATATCAAATTGCAGCGAGATAGAGACTTAGAAAATTTTGTGTGAATTAATCAAATATCTATGAAACTTATCACATAATTTATAATAATAATAATAATTATTATAAAATCTGTTATCTCTAGTTCTATATTCTATACAAATTCAACTTTTGAGGCTGGCACTGTCTACACGAGATTACTCACGATTGCTCTTATCATGAGCTACTCAATGCTTGATAGACTTTTGCTTTCATTATACAAAAATATATACATATATATATATATATATATATATATATATATATATATATAATATATAGATGTCTTTGTTATGGCATCATTTATTGTTAAAGTATTTTCGTATTATCCAAAACTATAAAAAAAAACTTTTGCTTTAAAATTAATGAAGCATTTTCGCTGTTTCCATTTGTTGCCATTTGTTAAGCAATTTCATGTGTTTGTTTTTGCCAGTTTAATGGATTTGTTAACAGACTTCTATATATATATATATATATATATATATATATATTTATATATTTATATATATATATATATATATGTAAGAGTAAACAATCAGCTGATAAACTAGTTCTCATAAAATTTAACCAAAATTACCACACAAATACAACATTTTATTGAACTCAAAGTACTTGCATTAAATCTTTTTTAGTTATTGTTCTAACTGGTTTATCCAAGGTTAATGCATTGTCTTAGCTCATGTTACAGTTACGCTTGATCTGTACTACTATTAGGTGTAAACAGGTGTTATATATATATATAAATGTGTGCTCTTCAAAAACACAATAAATAATACCTATATATATATATATATAGACAATATATCTAGCGTCAAGAATTGAGTCACATTTCTTTAAGCAGCTTAACAAATGTTTTTTAAGTTTCTTTTAAAAGGAAATTGTGTACATCTAATTTAAATACCTTCAAGTATATTATAACTTAAGCAGCTCACGCATGCAGTACACAATGTACATAATGATGATGTTTTATATATATATATCTATATATAATGATCATTAACTTTGACGCTGTTTAAAGTGACGTCAAGTGTTTTTTATTTATTTTTGAAGCCGCAAATTGTGCCGCCTTATTGAGAACTTTTCACAACGCAAGCAAAATAGTAGAATTAATATACAAACTTTATTTATGTATACACCCACATATCTATATATATGTATATTTATATCTAAATTCCCAGCTTTTATTATCAATGGTCATTGTTTATATATACATATAGATATAATATGTATAGCTATATATATCCAACGTATAAATTAAAGTAAAACCCTTTACAAATTATAGTTTACAAATTTTAAACATTCTTCCAATTATAAACCAAACGAAGAAAAACACACTTGGGAATTTAACAGGTGTTTTCATATATATATATATTCATATATATATATATATATATATATACAGATTTTTATATACATGATATATAAATTAAAAGCTGAAATATCTGAAATACTATTTGTAGTTTCTTTTCACATTTCACATTAGCCAATTTTTGCACATGTGTTTAACACACTGATAAAATCGTATATATCAGCCTATATATATATATATACATATATATATATATATATATATACTTGTTTGCTCATAGATTGTTTATATGTTTATATATATATTAATATAAATATATATAGGTCAATTGTGTTGGGCTTATTAGTAATATTATAACGATAAGCACGAGTTTCATATGCGGTTATCTTCTTGAAAACTAATAACTCTAATCTAATTTAATTGATTGCCAGGCCAGACATAATGCACCATATACACATAAATATGTACAAATATATGCATATATACTTATATATATATTTATATGTATACATGTACCTAACCATATATAACCCATAACCTGTAACCCCTGACCATAACTTACATCAATTAAGTGGATAGCACTCTATGAAATGTGTCATACATAAAGTCGTAATTTACATACATACATACTTGTATATATATTTGTATTTAGACGTATACTACCAATATATATATATATGACATATGTATGTTCGATTCTCTTCAATTATTGAGTATAGTTTTCAACATGCCACAGAAGTAATGGAGCTGCTTAATGACCAAAGTCCTTACTTGTGGTTAGAAGTACTTGTGGCCTGTCAAAGAGGCTCATTTAAAGTGTTCAAATTGGCAATATAATCAGCTCAATTATAGTGCATATAATACTTATATAATATATATATATGTCTTTCATACGGTAGTTATATAATGATTATTGTGTCATACGGAAAAATGAAAATTGCATTTCATGAAGACAGCTTGGATATAATTGGGGGTTATATTAAATTGAAGAGGTGACAGTACACACTATAACCAATTACAGTTAAGAACAACTACTTAAGTGGCTTCTTTTTACAGAAACTATTACACTCATACTTTCTTGTTGGTTGTTGGCTTAAAGGATACAATATCGAAAAGGATTTTCCACTTTGTTTCAGTAAATTTCCACATGCATTTGTTAGTTTTTATGTGAGACAGAAAAGCATTGAGTAAAAAAGTAAAAAAGTTTTTAATTTCAATTAGTTGAAATAAATTTGCATAGGTAGCTTAATGCCTTTAATTTAGGGACTACGTGCATGTCCTTTTATAGTAATTGAGAGACCCATGGCAAATTCTACCAAATATAAAAAAAGGAAAATGGCAACTCGCTGTTTAAATATTTAAATTGTTGGCGTAATCAAAGGATTGTTTTCTTTTTTCTTTATACTTTTTGTTTTATTTGTTTATATGTGTGTACGTGTGTGTGTGTGTATGCGTCTGTATGTGTGTAATGGCGCCTACACAACGCTGTTGACTGTATATGCCATTAGCCACATGCGACCATTTGGAGTCACGCGCTGCTACCAGGAACAAAAACTCAAATTCCACATTAAAATTGTTGCTCACGTGCAGTTCCAGAGCCGACTCGAAGGCGCTAACCCTATGCATGTATATATGTATGTGTGTGCGTGTGTCTGTGTGAGTGGTGTGTGTTTAACTGGCTGTAGGCAGATTTGAAAATGGTTTAAATGTCCTCGCACTGTGCATGACTTTATTTGGCAAAACAGAATGTGCGGCGTCCTTTTATTTGATATACTTTAACTGGACAATGCGAAAGGAATAAGAATTCCAACAATATAATATAGCAATATAGGTTTATTTTATGCTGAAATATAGTTTTACTGTATTTAAGAATTTTGTTAAATATGATTTCAACTGGCATCTTTAGCAATGCTTAATTCCTTACACCCGCGACAAAATCAGCATAACTCAAGCGTCCATCGTTGTCGGCATCGATCTCTTTCATCATATCAATGAAATCCTCCTCAGTGCAGCGTTCGCCTAAATTAAACATAACATTACGCAAATCGACCTGTGATATGTAACCATCCTCATCCCGATCGAATAGCTTAAATGCAGCCATCAAGGATTCCTCCTTATTTAAACCCTCCAAACGTTTAGCTATCATCATTTGAAACTCAATGAAATCAATTTCTCCATCTCCATCAAGATCCGTTTCATCGATCAATTCGTATAGTTCTGCTTCAGTCGATACTTGTCCCATTAAACGCAATGCTCTTGCCAATTGCTTGGCAGTTATCTTCCCAGTGCTGTGTGGATCGAATAAGTTAAAAGCATCGCGAATCTCCTGCATTTGATCTGGACTCATTGCCTCCATGATGATGTAGTTTTCGATATATATATATACTTAATGTATTTCAGAAACAAAACTATAGAGATTATATGTGACTTGGGTGTGGAATGGTTGGCACTTCGAAAAATAATGCTACAATTTTCGCTTCAATTTAGATAAATTCTGTTAAAACTTCTCAAAGCGAACTAGATGCCAGAATAAGGCTAAGAATGTTCAAGGCAAACTAGATGCCAGAATGAGGCAAGGAATGTATATGAGCCTCAATTACATTCCTGAAGGCGAATATAGAAGACACATAGCATCATGTTGCAAGCAACACTTGCATCTAGTAGTTGTTATCAAAGAATGTGTAATTATGTGTCTGAAAGAAAAGATTCTAATTTTTATAATGCTGCAGTTAACAACTACAAACTCTGCTTTTATACAATCTCTTACTTATTTCCAATACATCAATCTCTTCACCCTAGTACCACATGATACTTCTTATAATACCAATAGAATTCAATACATCTAGAACTTCAAATATGCTATGGGTGAAATTTAAAGAAGTAATTTTAGCTATAATTTTTCAATCAAAATATTCTCTCCAAACGGACCCCTCCACCATTTCCATAAAAATACCTCCAGAGGGTACCAAATGCCACGATTAATGTCTTCATTTGAAAGTAACTTCTAAACAATAATAACAAATAATTAAATATGAAATAAATAATAAAATATAACAAATATAATTATGAAATAAATATAATATATTATAAATATAATAATAATAATATAAAATAATATAATAAATATGAAATAAATAATATATAATACAATATATCAAAATAATAAGATAAATATATAATATAAAATAAATATATAATAAATAAAAATACATTTGTAATAAATTTTATTATTATTATATTTAAATTTGGCAAACGGATACACATAGTCGGATATTCCGGACGACAGGTTTCTTCCTTGTTTTCGTATATAAGAGTATTTTTACAGGTCGTTTTCTCAACATTCGATTATAAAAGGAAACTCGCAGGGCACAAGTAAATTCACAATATATAAAAGAGTATTGAGAAAGCGTCCTCAAAAATACTCATTAAATACACTTGTGACACCAAAAAAAGGTTACATAATTAATAAAATTTAGGTTTTTTGGGTTTTCATCATCATACGTCAAAATGAATTACTGAGATGGGTGAAAATATGGAACTATTTTGAAGTCATCATTGAAGCAAACTCATCGTACGTAAGGACACCATCTCCATCGAGATCTGCATCACGGATCATTTCTTCAATCTCCTCATCGGATAACTTAAGACCCAATGATATATATACTGTGCGTATGTCACCTACAGATATGTAACCATTGCTAGATTTATCAAAGATTTTAAATGCCTCCTTAAGCTCATCTGGATTATCGGTATTGCCCAGTTTATGTAATAGCATAACACCAAATTCTTCAAATTCAAGTGTACCATTACCGTCAGTGTCTAACTCATGGATCATATCCTGGACTTGGTTATCAGTTGGATGACAACCCAAGGCGCGTAATATAGCTCCCAGTTCCTTATAGGTAACATGCTCCTCTTTGTCCTTGTCAATAACGTCGAAAAGTTCCTGGAACAGTTGTCTAACTTCAGTTGAAAGATCCTCCATGCTCTAATTGGTTAATTAGGAATTTTGATTTAGCTAATTTTTTTTTGCGTTTTCTTTTTACTATTTTTTTTTTATATTTTTTTTATTTTTTATATTTTTTTTTAAATTTTTCAAAATTTTTTTGTCTTCTTATGTACGTTTTTTTGTGTTATTTTTTTTTAAATTTTCTAATTTTTTTATTTTTTTTTATATTTTATCTCTGCATCGTGTTTTTTACTGTTTGAGTTGTTGTTTGGTAATGAACAAAAATCTACATTAAAATAAAAGCAAGTAACAAATCGATTGACATTTTCAGCAGCAACTGCTTAGTTAGGGACTAAACTGTTATGCATAATACTCCCTTTACCCCTTTCCTTAAAGCTTGTCTTGTGATAGAAATCTACGTCTCATTCATGATATAAGATTTATAATTGGTATTATGTTCTATAGATGCATGTTTATCACATATAATTACATTTCATATAGAATGAATAGATTTGATTGCTCTGATTCTTAAGTGCAAGTTGCACTAATGGATGCATACAATGCTGCATCTGATATATTAAGAAAAGTGGATCAATTCATCAATACCACAATGTTTCTTTTTTTTTTTTAGTTTTTGGAACTGAATGATGATTGCAGCTTAACAAGGATCTGTTGTTGGGTGGGCATTTAGTAGTCGTAAACTCAATTTTGGTCCTTGACACACACTGTTTGTTATTATTATAGTAGTAGTTGTGCAGGGATGTAATGACAATGGGGTTTTGACTTGGCTTGAATTGGCTTAACTTGGCCTGGTATGTCAAGCAGCTGTCATGCAATTTGTAGCAACGACGTTCGTTGAGTATAGTTTTCAATATTTGGGGGCATATCCAGTGTGCCTGCTGCGCAGTGGCAGCAAACAAATGGCAACCTCACCAAAATAAAAAAAAATACCATTGTAAACAGCAGTTTAGTAGCTCCTTTGGGTATAATTTGGTTGTGGATGAATGTATGTGAATATGTGAATACCCCAAGGATCAAAAACAAATTTTGTTTATGTGCCACATCGATTCTGTTGACAAAATAAAAGACACATTGCACGACAAGAAAAAAAAACAAATAATAATAGTTAAAAAAGATTTAAGACACATGCCACCAATAGTTAATATATTATTCCTTATATGAATACTAACTGTAGCTATAGTTATAGTGATTAGTTCACGGCAGAGGTCAATGCTTGTTGGTGTCACTTGATGGACAATATCTGCTATTAAACTATTGATTAACTGTTGACTTCTAAATGCTTTCATACACATTCTTAACTTTATAACTTGCCACGCAAGTTTCCAATCAGAGGCTCAATTTAAATATTTATATTATTTGCAGGGGTAAACTGTACAGGTGTACACTGTACAGGTAGGCCTGCTAGTGGTTATTTACTGTATGTGTAAATGTAGAAGAATTTTGCTAAGGGTTTTGGTTTCAGCTCCGTCAGCTCTGTTGTTTAGGTCAATCTTAAGGAAACATGTTGTGTTGATTCCCAGGGCCAAGTATAAAATTTGTAGTAGTTGCTAACTTGACCCTTAATTATATATGCATTAATATACTGTTGAATATGATAGCAGTTTGGCTTTAACCACTCTGTTTTCTTTCTATTTTCATTTTCAGGAAAACTTGCGAGTTGGCTTGGAACGCAAGAAACTTGAGTTAGATCCAAAATATTTGCTGCTACTAGGATTCACATCCACAAACGGCAAAGATGCTGCCTCACAGCAGCCACAGCATTCATCACACCACCAGCTAACAGATACTCCCGCCACCTCAAAAGGTGGCGCAACACATGAGCAAAATGTAGCGCATCAGGTGCATGTATATGATGCGGATGACCAACTAGAACAACATCTGCAACAGAGGAGCCAGCGTAGACGTATAACAACGCCATATAATGGTACCAAGGCAAACTTTACTATAGTCACCTATGTGCAAGATGGTCAGGTAGCATCGGCTATATTATTAGCACAAAATATAGCCGCCAAATTGCCAAGCGAAAATTTGCTCATTTATGATTTGGGCGTATCAGAAGATCAGCTACGCTCATTGAATGCAGCTTGCAATAACAGCCGTTGCACTGTGATCACCTATGATCTGTCCGAGTTTCCTTCGTTCGTTAATGATCAGCGAACGCGTGCATATCGTCCAATTGTGATAAAGGATGCATTAATGCGTTCCAAATCAGTGCTATTTGCTGAGAACTATATGCGTGTACGCAGTGGATATCGGGAGCTGCAGGATCTGCAGAGTCGTGCTATGGTTGCTGGCGTTTTGGGCTGGAATACGCCCACAGCTGTTTCCTCGCGAACGCATCCAAAGATGTTCGAATATTTTGAATCTGATGCCGAAGATTTTATATTTCTGCGTATGGTTGATCTCGATGCGGTCTTTTTTGTGGACACGCTATTTGTTACGGAGAAGATTATGTTGCCTTGGCTCAAATGTGCCCTTACATTGGAGTGCATCGATCCAATTGGTAAGTGATTTAGTACACATAAACTTATACACACACACACACACACATACATATCTATGCTATCTGTATCACCTCAACACTGACTCAGGAATCAATCAAAATTATATTCATTACTTGAACTTTTGCCAAACAATTGAGCTACACCACAACACTAATCACCGCTATTTGCGGCTCGTGTGACTGATGACATCCAAGTGGTGTCATATAATTAGGGGCTCCGCTATCAATCCTATGCTTAATACCCGCATAAATGAGCTTTAAGGGATAAATAAGTTTAGTGTTAGCAGTCTTTGCTTTAATACCAAAGTCTTTCAAATGTCAGCCCAAATGTTATCGGTTATACCGCCACATTTAACTTTCGATAGATTTCGTTTATATCGCGTTGGTACCAGACTGGCTTGTTCTTTAAACAATGAATCGAGATCATTGATTATAGTATCGGCTGTACCGCCACAGTTTTGTTTCGATAATCGATACTTTTAATTTTAAAAGATTGTAGTACTCAAGTACAAGCACTTTGTATATTGTAATATTATTCAAATTTATTGTCACGTCAATTAAAAGTGTAGTTTTAACATATTTCATTATAACGGAAAGTTCGCATTATCCTGAAAATTCCCATTATGGGACCAAAGAAAAAAAATTTGCAAAGAGCCCATATCAATTGTGGTACATCAGCGTGTATGTTGACAGCTGCAAACATGTACTCCTCGGGTCCAACATTGTAACCATGGTGACCAGTCAACATAAGATGTGTATCATACATGACATACCAAGCCTCAAAGATGCAAGAAAGTCCTGTTAATAGACTGTAGAACGTGCCTATTACGTAAGTCAATGCCGCGAAAACTCCAAAGACCACAAATATTATAAGGACACCTATAAAATGTGTAAATTTGAATTTTTGCTGTTTGGTGTATAACACCAATACCAAGAGTTCCACTATGACAACCACTGCATAGACATGTAACTGTAAAGGAATAAAAATTAACTTAATATATACATATACCATATGTATGGAAATTAATATTTTACATACCCAACGGGTTCGACCCAAAGTTCTTAAGTGTAAACTGGTGCTTATAGGAGTTGTTATGCATGTTACCAGATAAACGATAGCATTATATGGAGTTGGTCGTCGCCAGTCTCTCCAGATATAAAACGAGGAGTACATAATCATCAGTATGCCCCAAAACGCGTGACGTATTATTTCAAGATAAGGAATATGAAATAACAGGAGTAGCTCTGTGCAGGGGATAGCTAAAACAATCTCTAACTATACAATGTTATAACAGATTTCTGTAAATTATATATGTATATATATATATATTAATATATCGACATACCATTAACAAAAAATAAAAGCGTCGAACCAATTTACGCCTAACTTTAATATTTGGTATATCAAATTCGGTATATTTTTTAAAGGCTCCATTTGAAAGGATTTCACATTGAATGCCCTTATCCTGTGCAACTATTTGATTTTAAATATAATGCATTTATTATAATATAATCCATATAAAGAATACAACCTGTTTTGGCCGTCAGTTGTGCAATCTCCATAACGAAATCTAAACTAATTTGTGTATCATTAAAAAAGCTTAGCTGGAGCGAACTAAAATTGTCACCATAGAGTCATGATAATTGTATCAATTATGATAATAAGTTAAATAAGCTATCTCTGATTGACAAGTTCTGATAACTGAATAAATGATAACTGAAAAACCGATCGAAGTTAGGAGTTTTCCAGCTGTAAACCCACAGGAATTATGACTGCATAGATTTTTCACAGATTGCTTTCCATATACACTATTTTCACCTAATTCATTCATCACAAGATTATATACCATTATGTATTAAATATAAGACTATTGCCTGTACAGGTGCCCAATCTAATGGATGTAAATACAACAAGAAGCCACTTTATCGATACTCTGGATGTCATGCGTATGATGCATCCGCTTTCAACATTGTGCTGGGATTGACGTGGCACCTGGATCATACCAAATACTCATTGGCAAGTGACACAAGGGAGAATATATTCTATAAGGAGACGCCAGAGCAGGCGACTAAAATATTGGAGAATCGTCGACGAAATAGCAATAACAATGATACATCGGATCATCCATTTACGGAGGACTGAGCACAGGGAATGCATTATTAAAGCATCAAGAGCACCAGCAACCAAATGCATTTGGTGGTATAGTTTTTTTTCTATATATTTTGGTATATAAAAGAAGACTCAGGAGCCCATGAATCAAAGCAAGAAAATTTGCATACACTAAAAAGCACACGAATAGTTTTTCTTCATGCAAAAAAGACTCAAATTCATTTATACACACAATACATAGATTAACACTATACTATTAACATGTATTTACAAAATCTATATGCTATAATGAGATCGCAGCCGTAGATCTCGAAGCCCAAGACCAGAACCGCAACAGGAACAGCTATTAAATGCCGATTAAAATGCCCAAGTTACTTATTTTGTGTTATATTAAAGACTTGTGTACGAGTGTAGCTATAAGAAATATATATAATATATATGTATTTATATAGTTTGATACTCCCTATAATTTAAAATATGATTTTGTAAATAACTATATAAACATTGTAAAAGGAATGAAAAAAAAAACCGCATAAGTTTTGTGATTGTATTTAATAGTAGCACAGAAACATTAACACTTTAGCACATAAACATATACATTTCAACATATATATATATATATATATATATATATATATATAAATAAAGAACTTAGCGTTAAAATACATATATGCGAGTATATATAGTTAAACATTTATAATAAATGTACTGTAGAAAAAGGAGCCAAAAACTTTAGATTTATAATAAAAGCGAATAAGTACAAGAATAATATTGTGGTTTTTCTCATTTTATATTATATATATTAAAATATATAGTTTAAGCTTTGTTTTTGTATAAGTTATTTAAATTGTGTAAATAATATTCATAACAAATTGTTTTTATAATATATATATTAAAAACCTCTGACGGCTGCTCTGCTTAAATCAAGTATTTATAGTGCTATTTCGATTGGAGTCTTCTTATTATTATTGTGTTTTTATTTTATATTAATTTGTATATTGTGTGAGTGTTTGTCTGTGTGGGTGTGTGTAAGTTTTGTATTAGTATATATATATATATAAATATAATAAATTCACAAAGATACATAGTACATAGAACACATATTTAGTATATAATTCGATATCGATTTCGATTCCGACTCACATTTAATTTTTATAATGGACATTAAGGGGATTTCATTCACTTTGTAACTGCTTTTACTATTTATTTTCTAAGTAGACGCAATATGTACAAAAAAATACGTATAACATCTAAATATAAAGTTAAAGCAGCGAATATATAGTCTTCGGGATTAAATTGATATTTGTGTTTACCACCAATTATCAATTGTGTATCATAGATGAGTAGGAAACAGGCTAGTAAGGCACCAACAGATGACAACGCAATGTCACCAATTCTATTCTGTACAAATATACTAGCAATTGGTATCAAAATAAGAGCGATAGCAGCACACAGTAAAGCAGCACGCCAGGCAGTAAAGTCATATTTTGTTTGTATGGCAAATATGGTTAGAGATAGAACCAATGCTGCAGTTATACCAACAGCCAATAGTATAGTATTTTTATCGTATAAGCCGGCAATAACAGCCAATAACAGAGACATAGTGAAAGTGAACAATGAAAGGCATATAAAGTTAGTGGGGTATTGACGACGAGCCGATTCACAGCAGGCCATAGCTATCAATACTATAATATTAATAATCATAGCGACGTACAGGAGTATTGGGTTATTCACGAGAAACATGGTTGCTTCCGGACTGCACATGAAAGCTAACATCATACCACAGGTAAAGATTAATTGTGCCTGTTAATAAAATATATTAATTATTTTAAGTTATTTAAATTTGAAATATTTATTATTTTTACTTACAAAAAGTATTAAATATACTTTACGAATGAAACCCTTTCGTATGGTTTGGTCGTTAAAAATAATATTTTTAACTTCCACATTGTCATTGGCCCCGTCAATCATCGACGCATTTTGTACTATAATTAACCCACTCTCCAATTGGTGTGCATCTCTCATCATTGTCATTGGCTTAGTTTCATCGGCGTTATTTGATGCTGCAGCGGGAACATCTTGAACCGGAAATGGTGGTAAACGCTCTCCATTATAGATGGGCTCTGACAGAAATTTAAAAATTTACAGACATAACTGTGTTAGGAGTTTCTATCTAAAAATTCTTCAAATTGGCAAAACATGTCGAATTTACATTCTTATTAGCACAATCAAGTCTAATTGGGAATTTATTGTTGTATATAAACCATTATTATAGTTAATATATTCAAAAAATTTATACTGTTAAAAACACACTTTGCATATATAATTTCTACACACGCCGCTATTGTTCATTCTTTAATTATTTTATTAATTTTGTTTTCGTTAATTTTTTCAATTAGAGTCTCTTCCAAATATACGTACTTATCAGTGGGTTTTTAAGAACAGTAAATAAAAAGTGCTTACGCAATTCACAGCATTCACATCCACGCTCTCTCGCTGGGTGTCGAACCCATTACCCCGTAACGAGCTGCTTTCTAAAAGTTATACTTTGTTTTGGCCTTTTAGTGAACTCATCCACCGGGCGGTTTTATATATGTACTCTCTAAATGTACATGTATATGTATATATAACGAAATAGAAATAATAATAACTAAACATTGATAATTATATACTTTTTTATACGTATATACACCCACTATATACAGCCTTATAAGAATATATTTACATAAATATATATGTATTAGCTATTTTGTACTCTGCAGTTTATTTAACAACTTACTTGGCATTGAATTTATATCATCTGGACCGTTCATACGGTTATACGACATTATAAAATATTGGTTTTATTAATAGGCTTATTATTAAATTTAATCACAAATCCTAATCGATCCTTTAGCTTCAGACCAAATTACTACCGCGTCTTTCTGCTGCGTATTATTTGTACACTGTTTCTTTTGGATGCCATGGCTCCAGTTTTAAGAGATGCGTGTCTGGCGTGTTTTTTTCGAACTAAAAACACGAATTTATAGCCTCATGTACAATAAAATTATAATGTTAAAAGTTTTTTATAATTCTATTTGTAAAACATTTTTCTTAAGAATAACTAAATTTTTTGTTACATAGTTAAATTTTCGATTTCAGGGGCTTAAGTTTCTTTTTGGTTTAGATAGATATTTGACTGTTTCATTTCGAAGTCGACACGTGAGAGTACTTCGAAAATATTTTATGTTCTCTAATCGTTTTGGTGCTGCCACAATCATCGAATTCGCAATAAAGTTGCCAAAGTCTTTTGCATAAGAGCGCCTAGGTTTGAATTTATAAAAGCTTTAACTGAACAATATATTATAGTGAAGTCAGTACAATTTGATCCACAGTAAGTGAAACAAGTTTGTTTTTCACGCAGCCAGAGAAAACAAGTTTTGCGTTGAAACTTTTAAGCCACGAATTAAGATAATTCCAGTGTAAACGAAAAGTAAAAGTGAGGTGGACTTGTGTATAACTAAGCAATGATTGTTATTACGAATATTTTGATTATATTATTAGTTTTTATGAGTGCTGAGCAGAAGTTAATAATTAATGTCAACGCATATGATCCAAACGATACTAAAATAGTCGAATGTTGTCTTCCACCGGCTGGAATGTTTGAGGCATTTTATCCTCGTGAAGTTGAAGGCATTCCAAACAGCGCATCTCGGCCAGCTCACGGCCATGGCAGCTTCTTTAAGCATCGGAATCCAGCGCTGGTGGATACAAAAAATGCTGCAGCTTATGGTTATCGATTTGATGGAAAACGGCGTTTCAATTTTGATTAGATTTTAAGGCAATCCGAATACATTTCTTTCAGATAATAAATAAATATAATAAATAACTAACATAACACATTTTCAGTTTTAATATGCGCGGTCATTATTGTGGCGGTAAATCGATAATTTGATATACTACACTGTTGTATGAATGACATATGTTTTGACAGTGGGGAAAAAGAAGAAGAACATATTTTTTTCGATGAAAATATGTCTTTGAAACAAATTTCTTGAACGCAACAAAATTCAACATTTAAAATTTTAAATATCGTTGAAAACGCTCAAGGCCAGACCCAAATCACCTGCAAAACATGAACGTGCGAAGCTTTAGTATGCTGAAAATGCTGAAAAACTCATGGCGCACGTAAGAATAGTGTCAGGGTGCCCGTGTGTGTGTGTGCGTGCGGTGCCTCACGTTCAAAGAGCCGGTATAAGTAATGTAAATATTTTATTATCATTTAAATAGATTCCCAAGACGATTCGCCACCAAAGTAACTGCAGTCGGTAGTGATGAAATAGGCAGTGGTACTGGCATTGGACAAATTACCGGTCGCGTTCGCAGCAACGACGGTGGACCGCACAAGGTAAACACGCCATCCAAGGAAATAGTAACGCATTTACCACCACTGACAGAACCATTGTCTGATTTACCGGAGGCAGTTTATGCCGAACCGTTAGCCGAAAGTGCGTCCACAAAAGTTACAACACTCGCAAACGGACTGCGCGTTGCTTCAGAGCCACGTTATGGACAATTCTGCACGGTGGGCTTGGTGCTGGACTCTGGACCACGTTATGAAGTAGCGTATCCTAGCGGTGTCTCCCATTTTCTCGAAAAGCTAGCATTCAATGTAAGTTATTTTATTTAATAATAATGAAACTAAACCTAGTTTAATGTCAGACAATACCATTACCTTAATAACTTTCTGTTATGTAACTTGTTTTCAATTCACAGTCAACGGTTAATTTTCCTAACAAGGACGCAATACTTAAAGAATTGGAAAAGAACGGTGGTATATGCGACTGCCAAAGCTCACGTGATACCCTTATTTATGCTGCTAGCATTGATAGTCGTGCCCTTGAATCAGTTACACGTTTATTGGCTGATGTAACTTTGCGACCAACACTCAGTGAATTGGAAGTGAACTTGGCACGTCGTGCAGTAAGCTTTGAATTGGAAACGCTTGGTATGCGACCAGAACAAGAACCAATTCTAATGGACATGATACACGCAGCCGCCTATAAGGACAACACACTGGGACTACCAAAATTATGCCCGCCACAAAATTTAGATAGCATTGACCGAAACGTGTTAATGAATTATCTAAAATATCATCACTCACCGGAGCGTATGGTCATTGCTGGTGTTGGTGTAAGTACTATGAACTAAATTATAAAAATTTTTGATTTAACCTTTTGCATTTTCATCAGGTGGATCACGATGAATTGGTGGATCATGTTAAAAAATACTTTGTTAAAAATGAAGCCATCTGGATGCAGGAGAAGTTACCAACTGAAGGACCTACACAAGTGGATATGTCTGTAGCACAATACACAGGTGGCCTAGTTAAAGTAAGAATCAACGTCTTATTTATTGAATTCTTTAATACTATTTTTCTTTTCATTTAAATAGGAAAACTGTGAAATTCCAATTTACGCGGCAGCAGGATTACCTGAATTAGCGCATGTTGTGCTTGGTTTTGAGGGCTGCTCACATCAAGATCCCGATTTTGTGCCATTGTGTGTGCTTAATATTATGATGGGCGGTGGTGGTTCTTTTTCTGCAGGTGGCCCAGGAAAAGGCATGTACTCTCGTCTATACACAAAAGTGTTAAATCGCTACCATTGGATGTACAGCGCTACTGCGTACAACCACGCATATGTGGATACTGGACTCTTTTGCATACATGGCAGCGCGCCACCTCAACACTTGCGTGACATGGTGGAGGTGCTTACGCGTGAACTGATGAACATGGCGACCGAACCGACTCGCGAGGAGCTAATGCGCTCTAAAATTCAATTACAATCAATGCTGCTAATGAATCTTGAATCACGACCGGTTGTGTTTGAAGATGTGGGAAGACAAGTTTTGGTTACGGGATATCGCAAGCGTCCTGAGCATTTCATCAGTGAAATTGGTTAGTAAATTAAACATAAATATAAGAAATGCATACTATTATTAACAACAATTCAATTTTGCAGAGAAAGTAACCTCCGCGGACATACAGCGCGTTGCACAAAGACTGCTCAGTTCAGCACCATCAGTGGCTGCACGTGGAGACATACAGAACTTGCCCGATATGTCACACATTACAAGCGCATTCAATAGTACTGGGCGCTCGCTAGGACGCCGATTGTCGCTATTCAAGTAGCGATTACTTATCCGTTTCGGGATGTTTTTGAATTCGTATTGCATTTTGCACAAGTGGCAATCAAAACGATTTAATTTTGTTTTAATATGAAAATTTAATACAAAATCCATTTTGATTCTTTGAATTTTATTGTTTTCAATCCTTAATGCAAAAACAAGGTTTGGTTTAAATATTATTTTATTTTGGAATGAAATGAACAGTGTTCAATAAAATTGAGCTTAAGTACAACTTATTAATTTAATTAAGATGTCTGTAATAAGTGACATAACTGCCAATCTTAGATATATATATATATGGCAGTCTATATTTGTTAAGATTGTATGTATCATATATTTAAGGTTATACGCTATGTTAATCCAGAAGAAGACCAATTCCAGCTGATTACCGTTATAGGTATAAATTAGATCAATGCCAAAGGACATTCAACCAACACATAAAGCTACATGCAATAGGATTCATTTAATTTACATAGGTTTAAATAAGTTAAATGTAAAATTCTGTTTATTTTATAATTTATAAAATAAATATCTCGAAAACTACAAAAACTTTTTTATTTTTAATTGTATGGGCTACCAAAAGAAAATAAACAAAATTGGCAGAACACGAGCTAATTTAACAAAAGAATAGTAATTTTGCCCCTCAAAAAAAAAAAATTTATTTCTCATATTGAGCAATTTTGCCAAGGGGTAACACTGCAAAAATTTGCAAAAATGGTGAATGTCTCAGATGCAATCGACAGGACTAAGCCCGAGGATTCCAAAAAAGTATGTTTTTTTATAATCAGACCCAAATTGACGGAATTAGAGCTTATTTAAGCAAAAGAATAGTAATTTTTACGACTAAAGTCCTTATATATCCTTGCATATCCTTGCGACTCTAACATCAGAAGGAGGACCTTTTTATAAGCTTTCGATTGACACCAATCATACCCCGCTACGTCCCTTAGTTTACGAGATATTTGCAATTTTCCATTAATTCCACCTACTCTTGCATTCTGTTCGCCTGTTACTTTCAAATGAAAAGTGCTGAAATTTGCCTAAGCAAAAATCAGAAAAATTCGTAGACCACATATCCACACACACTTTCACATACAAAGGGAACATTGCTAATAACTCCTAAACTACAGGACCTAGCGTAGTGTGCTCGGTATCATTCGATAGCTTATGAAAATGTCCTTATTTTGCATTTGCATTCGCAAGGATATGCAAGGATGTACAGGATATGAAAGGACATTTGTGCAAAAATTGACTATTCATATACTTAAATTAACTCTAACTTTGCCAATTTGGGTCCGATTAAAAAATAATACACTTTTTTGGAGTCCTGGGGCTTATTCCTGTCGAGTGCGATCAGTTTTATTCAAATCTCAGAGATCGACCATTTTCGCCAAATTCGCAAAATTGCTAAAAATGAGAAAAAAAATTTTGTTGCTTTTTTGTTATTTGTTGATGGCAAACGATAGTACTGATCCTTACGAGTCCTGCGAGGTATAGAAAGCTATAATCGGTGCAGGATTGTCAAAGATATAGCTTATTTTAGAATTCTTATTGAGGCGCTTTTACAAAAGTTTTAATGTTGCATAACTTTTGTGTTTTTTATTCAATCCATACGAAATTCACAATATAAATAAATTTCTTATTATGTCAGAAATTTGATTCGTTGAAAATTGTGCTAATTAATAGTAATTTTTACTTTTAAAGTCCTTTCATATCCTGTATATCCTTGCGAATCCTGATTCACAATAAGGAGATTTTTAGTACCTTTCGATCGACACCAAGCACACTGAGTTACGTCTTGTAGTTAAGGAGTTATTAGCAATTTACCTTTTGTGTGTGGAAGTGTGTGTGGATATGTGCGCCACGAATTTTTGTAATTTTTGCTTGGGCAAATTTCAGCACTTTTCATTTCAAAGTAACAGGCGAACAGAATGCAGGAGTAGGTGGAATTTATGGAAAATTGCGAATATCTCGTAAACTAAGGGACGTAACAGGGTATGATTGGTGTCAATCGAAAGCTTATCAAAAGGTCCTCTTTTTGATGTTAGAGTCGCAAGGATATGCAAGGATATACAGGATATATAAGGAATTTAGTCGTAAAAATGACTATTCTTTTGCTTAAATTATCCCTAATTCTGTCAATATTGATCCAATATTGTTATTTTTTGTTTGGTAGACCATATACTACGAAATATTATCCTTGCAATTGAAAAATATTGTCTTTAGCATCCACCCAATTAAAAAAGCATCTTGTTTGTTTGACATATTGTCAGGATATCATATGGTGATATTACAGCCTTTATTTTGTCTTTTTTATACAAGCGATACATATATATATATATATATTACAAATAGTTTTTAATCTATAAGGATGTGGACGACGACGCGGACACTGGGGAAGTAGAACCTCGTTGAAGACGTTGTCGTCGGTTTGGCGGTGCGCTAGACTTGTTACTATCAGTATCGCTAGAACTATTGCTGCTGGTACTGCTTCTTCGACTCCTAAACACATGCACAGGTGCTACAAAATACACAAGGATTAGAAACAAGTATATCCTTTGGAAGATATATATACTTACAAATGGGTCTTTTGGTAATTCCAGTGTCATCTTCATCATCCTCCGGAAGCTCATCACTGGAGATATTCTCATGCATGCGATACTGTTTGGGAAGGTGAGACTCATCCTCAAGAATTGGAGCATACTTGGGTTTTTTAGCTTTATCGTTATGGTTTTGGTTGTCCGCGTCGGTATCCATTTCGCTGCCTGTTTGTTTTTTAATGCTTTTGGCAATGACGCGCTTCTGGTGATCCAACTGCGGGAAAAGGTCACGAGAGTTTTCCAGTGCCTGTTTGGCCGCATTCATTTCAGCCTGCTGTATGGATGACCCGCTTGCAGTGGCTAAGCGTTTTGAGCGGAAATATACCGCCACTTTGTAGACACGAGTATTGGTTGGTCCGCTGGCTTCCACCACCTTATAGTAGGGTATATCCGGCTCACCGCCGTCCATGGTACGTAAAGTGAGACAACACTGCTGCAGTTTTGATTTAGGATCGTTCCAATCCTGATTCATAATGAACAGCTGCAGCCGTGGGAACAAGCAAACATGGCAAAACTGCTCGCAGTACAATAGACCTTTGTCCACATACAAAGCACCCAAAAATGCTTCGAGCAAATCGGCACGATCTTTGGTCTTTAAGTCAGCTTTGGGATTAGCATAGACAGCAAACTTTGGCATGCCCAAATCATCACACACTACCGCTTGGGTGCGGTTGTTTACTAGCGAGGAACGAAGTAGGGATAAATGGCCTTCATGATGTTCCGGAAAATGACGATATAAATATTCCGAGCATATAAGCTGCAGCACAGTATCTCCTAAAAATTCCAATCTTTGATTGGAGCCAAGTGTCAAGTGTGTGAAACCAATAGAACGATCTGTGAAAGCACGTGCCAGTAAGCGTATATGCTTAAACTTAATGCCAATGGAGTCTTCGAATTTGGTCAGGTCCTTTAGTACCCGATAGGAATCGATGCAGCTACGATCACCAAGTGGTTCTTGTTCCTGTAGTGGATGTTCTGGTAGATTTTTCCAAATATTAAGTAATTTATCGTCCTGCCGGAAAAGTGCATCGGTAAACACTTCATCGGCTACCTTGATGCCACCATCCAAAAGCAAAGCTCCCATTAGAGCTTCAAAGCAATTGGCCATTGCATGACGCAGTTCCAGTTCATGGCATAAGTCGGAGCCGTGAGCATACAACATAAATTCTTCCAATTGTAGTTTTCTGGCCAGCAAAGCCAAGTGCTGATTCTGCACTATGGCTGCTCGGTAAGTGGCTAAGCCACCTTCCTCCAGTTCCGGAAACATAAAGAACAAATGTATAGAACTCAAAAACTCCACCACAGCATCGCCAAGGAACTCCAACCGTTCATTATGGGTTATATTTGATACCGTCTCATGATCCTTGCCAAAACGCGACATAATGCTCACAAGGGTATTGATGCCACGTTTTCGTGTGTTCATAAAATGAATCTTACGATCACCATACTCCGGCTGTCTAATACCGCAGTTGGTCAATGAATTGCGTGCGTGATCCGGATTTGTACCAAAATTCTCTTTGTACGAAGGATGTGTCAATGCTAATTGAAGCAAATAACGATTCTTGAACTTATAACCAATGCTCTCCTCTAACAAATCCAAAGACTTGTGAAAACGTAAATGTCCTGTGAGCACGGGTATAAGCATCGCATGCTGGACTATGTCACACATTATGCCCGTACGATAAAATCCTTCAGAGCTGATTGCTACTGTTATATTCCGTTTCATGCGCCCCTGCGTGCGCATCTCCTGTAGCCGCTGTTCCTTGTCCTCTAGTTTGCGCTTGTCCTTGAACGATGGCTTTGACATGTTGGCCATTAAATGACGGAACTTAACATATTCACGCCAAGCCTTTTGATACTCAGGATTGCCGGCATAACTTAGTTGTGGTGGTCGTATGCCAAAGTGCACAATGGCAGGATGCGAGATGCCCGTCTCCCTATCCAAGCATTCCGGCAAATCCGAATTATTACGATCTAATTGATCGACACGCAGCGAACATGGCTTATGTCCTGGCTTGGTTACCAGCATGCCCTTAATAAAGTCCACATACTTTTGCCAATCATGCCGCGATATTTGATTAATATGCAGCAACTGTTGACGCTCCACAAGCTCTGCCGAATTGTCCAACAGATACTTAAGCACCTCGCACATAGCCAACACTTCCTTGCCATTATCTGGCAGTTCACGTACAAAGCGAGGCAAAAAATGAAAGGCTGGACACGAATCCTCTGCATTTGTGGCACCATTTGGCATCAGATTAAAGTCCACCAATTCCAATAGCTCGTGGAACAGATATTTAACTGGAAAATAAAACCAATAATCAGCGAATTCTTTTTGATTTCATTTTACTTACAGAACAAATCCAATTCACGGATGGTGAAATTTTCGGGCATCTTCTCCTCGTCATACTCTATGGTATACTCAATGTTGAAGCGTATAACCTTACACACTGGCAGATCGGTTAGACGCACATGCGATAGCAAGGAAAAGCCCTCGAAAAGGAACTCGTGTTCATCATGCTTGATAATCGTTGGTGTCTTGGCCAAAAAGTTTGTGGGCGGTGAAATGGTAATGCGATAGTGATATAAGTTGGCTGCATTGTTTGTGTCTTTATTACACAGCTTGTAACATTTTTCGCCAGGATAGATGCCATGCCGTATGCCAATGCGTCTTGACTTGGCTGAACATCTACAAAGTGGACCATCATTCATCTCACCAGCATCATTGTGCCATAGATCGGCGTGCACGCGCTGCGGGTGCTGCACCTTACGTGATAATTCTTCCATACAACAGTCCTGCTCGATTTTAAAGGCATCCTCATCCGAATCTGAGTCTGAGCTGGAAGAGCATGCATCATGTTTATGTTTATGCTTGCATACACGTCTTCGTGCTTTGCGTGGAGGTGGCACATAAGCCGGCAAAGTTTTACGCACGCGCTCAGCACGTTCATTTAGTTCATCGTCGAAGAGAGCACAAAGCTTGTGTAGGCGTGTCTTTGCTTTGACTTCTTGCTCTGTCTTGGTGCGCTCATAGTACAACTCTGCGGGTGAAGAACGCACCCAGAATTCTATTGGTGCTTCCGCCTCACTAAGTGCATTCATTTTTTTTATATAATCCTCAGACTTCTCACAATAGTTAGCACACCATTGACGCAGCAGTCGATCTCGTTCTGTTTCCACTGATTGACTGGCGTCAGTGCGTTCTCGATAGCTGCGTGTCTCTTCGCTAGTCGAGGCCTTTGAATTTGTTCTTCCAGGCGTATATATTGGGGCTGAACGTGGCTGCCGTGGTGCATAATAACGTTGTTCATAACGTTTATTGTAATTGTATGTTCCGTTATCCCGATAATTATGTTGGTACGTCGGATTGTGGCTTGTGCTTCGATGTGCAGCAGGCCAGTAGTTGTAGTCATAACGTTCGTATTTGTACGAGTAAGGCGCCCGTCCATATGTGTCATATTCATATGAAGCTGCTGACGACTGGTTACTATAATTATTATGGGTTGAATAGTTCTCCATATATGGATAATTGTCGAAGGAGTTATGCGTTGCATTTGTGGCATAGGTAGGCGCAGGTGGAGGTCCTGCTGCGTATGATGCATATGGTGGTGCATTATACCTATAAAAATTCGAGGAACTGGGCGTCTTGTAAGCATTGTTCACATTGGTCGCCTGCTGATTGTAACTAAAGTTAGCTGCTGGAGCTGCTTCATTTACAGGTGGAATCAGATCCCTAACACCAGGTGGTGACAGCTCTTCGCATTCAGGCGGTGGCGGTGGTGGTGGTGCAGGTGGCACTGGAAAATCTTGTGGCGGTGGCAAAGGCGGTTGATACATTTTACTTGATTTTCTTTCAATTTATTTCAACTTTAGCTACAACTTTTCTCCAATGTCACGATAAATTGCTGCGTTCTAGCAACCCTGGTAATTTGTTTACAATAGGGATGAACCACATATAACCAAAACCTATCGAAGAACTAAGCCCGATACTGGTTCAAAAAAAATCGTTAAACATGTGTTCACATTCACTGACTTCAGTGTAATATGGAGGGCGAAACACCTGTAGAAGTGAGTTCTGGTAGTAGTCCAAAAGATACCCAAAACATGGACACGGAAGAATCTAAGATAATTGAAGAAGTTACCCTTGGCAGTTGTCCAGGTAATACACCAATCACACCATTGAGTAAAAACCAAATAAAAAAGCAACGAAAACTTGCGGAATTGGCTCAAGTAAGAAAGTTAAAACGTCAAAAGGAGCGTGAGCGTCGCAAGGAAAAGAGAGCTGAAGCAAAGGCGAATGGAATGCCCATGAATGTGGGACCTTCCCGTAAGGAACTGAAGCGCCGTCAAGTATCAACAAGCAATAGCCAGAATGCAAAGGATGCAATCAATGTGGCAATTGATTTAAATTATGATGAACTGATGCAGGACCGTGATATATCTAAGTGTGTGAAACAGTGTCTACGTATCTATACCATTAATCGACGTGCTGTGCAACCACTGTGTCTACACTTTACGGGAATTAAACGAGATGGACATATACATGAATCCTTTAAGAAAAATGATGGCTGGGAGAATTGGAATGTTCATTATCATTTTGATATCACACATGGTGAGCTGTTTGATAAAGAACGTTTAATTTATTTAACCTGCGAATCGGATACGCTGCTGGAGCAGCTACAGCCAGGTTATACATACGTGATTGGTGGCCTTGTGGATCATAATCATTTGAAGGGTTTGTGCCATCAGCGTGCAACAAGTGCTGGAATAAGGACAGCGCGTCTTCCCCTCAGCGAACACGTAGATATGAAAACACGTTCCGTGCTAAGTACTTTTCACGTGTTCGAGCTATTAACCCGTGTGGTTGCTGGCCAGGATTGGACTAAAGCAATACTCGAAACTATACCACAGCGTAAAGGTGCCAAAGCAAAACCCGCCAGCGACTTAACCACGCCGAAAGCACAGCATGAAGAGCAGGTTAAGCTGGAACCTTGTGAGAAAGTGGTAGGGGAAATTCAAACAACGACAGGAAGTTAATTAAAACTTTTACTTTAAGTCTATAAATAAATAAACAAGTTCCGAAAAAATCAGCTGACGTTTCATTTAGAATCAATTGAAATACTAAAATTTAGGTGGCAGCATTGATAAATTTTTGATTATATGGTAACACTTATTACACAAAATGTTTGGAATTGTGCAAACTCAAATTCATAGGGTAATTGTCAGTTTGATTGAATGTCGCACTATGGCATTCTATGCAGTTGCAAAAGGAAGAAATATTGGCATCTATGAAAATTGGGCCAAATGTGAAGAGCAAGTTAAGGGGTTTAAAGGCTCCGTGTTTAAGAAGTTCAAAACACGCCAAGAGGCTCAAGAATTTATAAATTTATCTGGATCTGCCGGTCGGTATGCTCCTGAAATAATTGCAGTCCCATTAGGGAAAAAGCAAACACCACAAGCCCAATGGCATAATGGAGAACAATTAAAACCTAAAGGGAAAGAATTTTGGCCAGAAAATGTAAAAGAAAATGCTGCTGTTACAGATAAAGAACTGGTAGGTACACACAACACAACAACTACTGTATTAACACTCTGCGCCTTTTAGACGGATGCCTTGTTTGAGGAGGAAGATTTTCCGTCGACAAGTAGTCTTAAGCGCAAAGCGGATGGTACCATAAATCCTAATAAGAAACTACCGCGATACAACTCTTCAGAGCAGGATGTTGTATCCGTTTCCAAATTTGGTGCATATGACTTTGATATAGACGGGGAAGGTTTTGTCATTGTATACACAGATGGATCATGTCTACGAAATGGACAGTCCAATGCGTGTGCAGGTTATGGTGTCTACTTCGGTGACAATCACGAGCTGTAAGTTATTTTACACACATTAAATAAGTATTATAAAAAATCATTTAATTGATAGAAATGCCGGAAATCCTGTGCGAGGACGTGTAACGAACAATGTAGGAGAAATACAAGCTGCTATATATGCCGTTGAAATAGCTGTGAATATGGGAATACCAAAGCTTTCTATTAATACAGATTCAAAATTTTTAATTAATTCTATGACCAAGTGGGTTGCAGGTTGGAAAAAACGTGGATGGCTTTTACCGAACAAAGAACCTGTTAAAAATGTTGCCGATTTCCTGCGTTTGGACACACTATTGGAAGACCATGATATTATCGTTAAGTGGGTAAGGAAACTTCAAAAAATAAATATAGATATTTATAAATAAACAAATATAAAATATAACACAATTTTTTTAGAATTACGTTGAAGCACACAAAGGAATTAAGGGCAACGAAATGGCAGATAAACTCGCAAAACAAGGTGCAGAAATATTCAAACAACAATCTAAAAACAAAATTTCATAGTTTACAATAAACTCAATTTTTTTTAAACTTTGCGTTTTGTTATTACCATAAGTTGGCAGTTCCGCATATGACTTTGTCAATTTGTGTGAATATGGGCAGCACTCAGTTTAATTTTGTTTACAATTTACAGATGCGGCATTGAAAAATAAGTTTAAAGCAAAATGAAAATGAAAATAAAAATAAAATGCCAATCGCATTTAATAATGTTATTATTTAGTTTTATTTTTACTCACCTTTTAAATAAAAGCAATTGTGAACTGCTGAAGCTGCCCACTGTGAAAATGAATATGGATAAAGCCGGCATGCACAGGTTTGTATTAACAATTTGAATAATTCTTAAACAATTAAAAAAAAAATAACTTTTCGGATATATAGAAAACTTGAATATACTGTACAGTTTTCGAACTCAGTTGTGCTCAATCATTGTGAGTATATGGTGTCACAGTTACTGCCACCTGCAATTTATATCAGCACTGATGAATTGGATGACTTACAACGCTTGGATATGGTAGGAGTTGACTTTAAGGATTATGCATATAATACTATTTAATTCTTTCAGTTGAATGCAATTTATCCCAAATTCGTGGACATAGAAAAAATCAAAGAAAAAGCAACACCATTCACTGTATTATTACGTGGTTTACCCAACAATAGGGAAACCCTCACGTTGCCCATACATTTTCGTTATCATTCAGCCACTGATAAAGGGTAACTATTTCCAAATCAAACACTGAATATTGTTAACTTGTTTGCACACACTTTACAGATCTGTAGCTACTGTAGTAATAGCCACACCCAAACTTTATCTAAGTTGCCCAAGATCTGATAACAAATTCATTGACGAAAACTTATTGATACAACCCGAAAAGTTATATTGCCTAAATGAATATAAAAGCCGCTTTGAAGAGCATTCGAATTGCAACTGGCAAGAAGTACGTGTTGAGTACAGCCCAAAAACGCCAATTGTAGCACAAATTCCAGTTGGCAATGCCAATGCCTTTAAACCAGTATTATATGCAACAATTGCTCTTAGCTGGATTATATCAATTTGGACGGTGCTGCGTACTCAATCTGTACCACGTCGCATTAACAAGCAACTTAATGAACAACGCTTGTTCCAACAACAAAGGGTTAAAGTTAAGTAACTATGCAACATTCCAGACGTAAAGATTATATGCGTCGAAATCGTAGAAATTGTCGGCAGACTGAATACTATTTTATGTTTGTAAACACATATGTGTGAACTGCTTGTATGTAAACATTATCTAAACTCACATTCACTTGGCATTAGAGATAAATGTGGCAAGTGTTTAATTAGACGGACTATGGGTACAATAAATGCCACAAATCAGTGATCTCAAGGGCATTATCATAACAGTTTCATTAAAATTATAAAGCTTTTGTGATCTTTAAGATTATATATAAGATTGTAAATAAATAAAGTAAATTAAATTGTTTACACTTACTGATAACAATCACAGAAATCATTTTCAGACATATCCTATTCCGTAGTTTATATCTTAAGTTCGTTAACGTCGCAGCTTGCATGCAAAGTAGCTCATATAACTTCTGTTCCTGGTTGTTGACTTGCTGACTGATTAGCTGCACAATTTCAAGGTTGCACTTTTCTTTTCCAATCCTTCAACATATAGACATATTCAATCAGGCAGGCAAACTATATGCCTTTATATTTGAAGAGCTTACTTGCCACTGTTATTGTTATAGTGCCAAAATTGATAAGTAGGTCAGATATAGCGTTAGCCACAAAAAAAAAACGTTTCCAATGGCAAAGGAGGGTTGAAACACGCCAAAGTACTCTAGTACTTATAAAAAATTGTTGTAGATATGGGAAATATATTTCCGAATATGGTCTGAAAAGGATGCTGTTAGAATATGTTTGCTGCAAGTTAGTAATTTTAGTCACTCACCTGACTATTATGGGCTTCCCAAATTCTGCATAAGTTTAATAACTGATTAAACCTAATTTATAGCATTATGAGCTGGTTAAAATAAGAAAACTCCACGCCAAATCACGTGCAGAGATAACGTTGAGAAACAAAAGAGTAAACTTAAACTAACTAGTTAAATCTGCTGACAAACTAACTGAACTTGCCGGCGTTTAATACTGTCTAGTATTATCGCATATCTCAGCAATATATAAAGTAATAAAACATAAAATAAATTCGAATTATCTTGCTGATTGACACCAATTCTCATAGCTCCATAACATAATGATTATGATATGATATGAATATGATATTGTGTTCGATACAAAATGAGGTCAATATAGAACAATTCAAAATGAAATATAGATTGATTTATACATATAAAGATAAATATATATATAAAGCATTACTGTATGATATATCAAATGGAAGAGTGATGGTTATATGCAAAATTTCCATATACTTTGACATGATCAATTTTTATTATATATTTTATATAAACTTTTTTTTGATATTCTTATAACAGTATTATATACGCTATCTATAAAAGGTTTTTTTGAGTGGCATATGCTTTATCTATAGGAAAACCACTTAATACATTGTAAAATTAAAGTATTAATTTAAAAATTTTCAATCTAATAGTTTTTGGTTGAATTTGAATTCTCTAGAGTGTCTACTTTAACTTATATATATAACTTAATCTACTTAAGGATAACCTAATGACTTTATCACAAATGTGATTGTTGTTTTGTTATTGTGATTGAAGGAGATTAGAAACGATTTTCGTTGCACTGTTTCGGTGCTACGGTTTGGGAATCGGTTTCATAATTGTTGCGTAATGATGTGGTGCTGGACATGGCTAGTGAGTTATTCCAGGGCTGAACTGTAGCCTTTCCAAAGATAACAAAGAGCGTATTGCAGACTAAGTAGATACCACCGGTAATAAAGAAAACGATGCGCCATTGTGTGGGATCCTCTTCATCGTTAACAATAGCACCCACAACTAATGGTGCTACAATTGATGTTAATCCTGCCAGACCATTTGTAACACCCATCATGGGACCAGCAAAATTGGGTGATAGATCCATGTGATTGACCAGATAGCCACAAAAGCAAGCGGCATTTATGCCCACTGCCATGGTGAGCAGAACAATAGCACCAGTTTTTTCATCCGCCGTCATGTAGCCCAAACCAATTAGGCACACCATGGGTATCCATTGACCAATTGAGTTAAAGAGTTTACGTGCCGTTGTTACCGATATGGTGCCACGATTGATAAGTAAATCAGATATGGGACTGACCACAAAGCAAAGCACACCCATCGCAAAGTAGGGCAGGGAGGAAAGCAGCGCATTTGATTTAACATTCAATTTTAGGACGTTGCTCATGTAGGAAGGTATTTCAGTGAGTAGCGTATAGAAACCCCAGGTGAAGCCACAATGGGCAGCCAGTAATCCATAGAAGGCGGCTGAGCTGAAGATAGACATCCAGGGCACAGCCGCTGACTGTAATAAAAAGCCAAGTACAGGTTTCTGATTTACATCAATGTTAAGCAGTACTCACCTGGCCACTGTTGGAGCTTCCTGTCAGACTTTCAATGTACTCCTGTTCTGTTTTGCTTATGCAGCGTGATGTTGCTGGCTCATCAGCTCCCTGCCACAGGAAAAGCAGTGCCCAAGCCAATCCTAGTGCACCGGATATATAAAATAGTCCTGGCCAGCCCATGCTGGATTCAAATATGTCACCGCTACTGATTAATATGACAGCAGTGCCAAACTGTGCACCCGAATAGACGCCCGTCGTAAGAAATCCACGTTCCGTGCGTGGCACCCATTTGGATAAGAGCGTGTGGTATCCCGGATAGACACTGCCTTGTACCATACCAGTGAGAATACGTACCACACAAAGATTTATATAACCACCTTGTGCTGCCAAGGGATGAAAGAAACATAAGACAGCTCCACCGGCAGTAGAATACAATAACACAGCCTTGGCGCCAAAATATTTAGCCAATAAACCTGTATAAATAGAATGAATGAGAGCAGAACTTGTAAGGATACTCTATGGATGTATTTACCTGCTGGCACTTGGGCAACTACATAACCCCAGAAGAAACTACTCAAAATCAATGACTTTTCCGATAGTGTCCAGTTATAGTACGGTGCATCCCCAGTAGCCTGAGTCATGGGCACGATGGCTGCCGAAATGTTTACGCGCTGAAAGTAATTGATCATCATACCCACAAACAGTAGAATCGCTTGCCAGTGCCGTACACCAAATCTGATTGCTGCAAATATCAAGGAACATAAATTAGTATATAGTTTAATTTGAGTTAGAATATGGAGTTACTAGCTAGGTGTTCCTGTTGAGCATCTAGGAGCAATGGTGTACTTTCGTGTGCTATTTTATAGCTCATTAGATGCTGCCTGAATGAAATCTATTACTAAACTATTTACAATATTTCGATGATTGAATCATTTGTTGTCTAGTATTATATATTCTAATTGCTATTTAATAATATTTTGATAATGAATTTAATTACTTTATTACTTCTATTATTATTTATTGTCTCATTATCATAAACAATGTGACAATAACAATAACTTAAACTTGAAAGTTATGGGTTAAATGTAGCAGGAAAATAACATTGAAAACGAACAAATAACAAATAAACCAACATCTTGTATCATGACATTATTATTAAGCAACAACAACAACAACAACAAATATAATATGGGAAATTATTTGATATTTGTTACATCTGTTATATACGACATAGATAAGAAGTCGTATGTCCAAGTGGAAGCTAGGTGCTCCGACTGCCTGATTTGAGGTATATTATAAGCCAGTATGCAGTAGGTGTATATATATTATTGTTATTCTTATATTCGAGTACTCAAACAAACTGATTATCAGTTAAACAGAAAAAAAAACAATAATTATAAAAATTATACTACAATTATGTGGCAATTTTAAGTACGCTTCACCTACAAGTGGGTAGCCGTAGCCGTAGCCGTAGCCACAACCGAACCTAAAGCAGTTAAAGTAACTACTTTTATAGCTGTAGCTGCAGCGATAGCCATAGTGACAACTATAGAAACAGACGTTGCTATAGAGATCGCTTGATACATAGCTGAAGTCTAGGAATATGGCCATATCCAACGGTTAACCTATAGACCTAGTCAAAGGTATAGATGCAGCCTCAGTTATAGCCATAGCCAAAGCTATAGACATATCTGTTGCCTAAGCTATACCTATAGTCAAAGCTATACACATATCTGTAGCCTCAGCTATAGATACAGTCGTAGCTAAACCTTTAGATGTAGACGCAGCTGTAGAGCTTTAGCGCGTATCAATAACCTCTGTAAGCTGATTACAATAGCAATTTTTTAAAATAATAAGAAAAAAGTGAAGAAATTTATGATTTGCTGTCAGTGCAACATTGACAAATACTTTTTACTCAATTTTTGATTGATTTGTTTGAGCAACACTATCATTCACACCTTGTTTCTAATGTGTTTTTAACTCTTTTTGTTTAACTTTTTTAATCTAAGGAATTTGGTTTCTGTGGCAAGACCTTCAAACATATTTTAACCTTAGTTTATGTACTTAAAAACACTTCACGTTTTTTACGTATTTTATTATTATTTAAACTTACGATTTGTTTTATTATCGGCTGAACTATCGAAACCCATTTTGAATATTGAAAAGCTTAGATTTTTTTATAGTTATTTTTTCTACTAACTTTCCTAGTGAGTTTTCATGTAAACAAATAAAAGGGAGCAATAACAATCGTTTGTCCGACGCGTTGATTAGCAACTGAAACTGGAAATTTCTTTACGTGTTGCTTTTATACGTGTACTCTCTTCGTAAAATGTTATTGTTGTCATTGTCGTTGGTCGTATTGTCTAAAAGAAGCAAATTCATTTCAGTAACTCTGTTTATCTCTGTGATTGCCCGATTCGAAATATATATATATATATATATTTATACAGATATAATCCCTAGGTGTTGGCTATGGCCGGTTTAAACGTAAACATTAAGTCATTATCATCGCCAGAGAGACGAGAGTCATTAAACAATTATACATAGTCTTCTTCTTTATAAGACGTATTTAATTTATGGGTTAAATTTGCTAGTTTAGTGTGTAATATTACATAGACTTATTAATTTAGAGTTTATCTGTTAATTAAGTTTATCATTTGTTGATAAAGTAAAACCAATTTATGAATAATTCACTGACTAACTTATCAAATAATTTAGTTAATTTACATTACCAATTCATTTTGGTAACACCTAGTCTTATCTTATATATATATTTATATATATCTACTATATATCCAAGTATCTATATGATAATAATGATAATCATGTGTGTTACCGACACTTTTTTAGCGGGAAAAAAGGTTTTATTACATTTGGCTAATATTATTTTATTTGTATTTCCGTAGAATGTGTCATTAAGCCTGTACTAACTTGTTGTCATTTGCAACTACCTAAAAAATATACAATATATGCATCAAAAACCTCTATAATTACATATACACAACAAGATAAATACTCTAAAATTTTACAGGCTTATGCTTTATTATCGTTATTTAAAAAATAAATTTTGTCTGGCACATGTCAATAGAATGTCCG